>MPNW01000949.1:4806-17096 GCA_011800805.1 Hirudo medicinalis
CCGAAAAGTCGAGCATACTTCTCGGAGGAAGCCGACGGAAAGTGGAACTTCCGAAGTAGCGAAGACCCGTTCGAGGGACCTCGGTCGAAATCTCTTTACACCTACGTCGGAGGGGGCTTATGCACCGACTACGTCAGCAACCTCCTCGACCTTTTGAAAAAGATGCTCGACTATGACCCGAGGAAAAGGATAAGTGTTAAGGAAGCTCTTCAGCATGAATTCTTTGCTCATTGCAGGGGAAGCAACCCCTTGATATTTGCAGCAGACGATTAAAGGTCATTTTAAGGTCAAAATAGCACAAATAGGATATGCTTGAAAGTTTCATTTTATTAAAATTGCTGAAATAAAACTTAATAATCTTTTGAAATTGTTTTGCGAGAGTTCATATTAACGACAATTCCGTTCACAAATCTAATTTTTAGGCATTTATTAATTTCTCGTACGATAAACATCGAAGTTGCCGAGAATTCGTACCTGGAATACGTCGTACTTCGTTCCGATGACAAGAAGTGGCAATGGAAAAACGTCCATCATTTCCAAATCCTGTGAGATTGTGAGGTTGTGAGGTTACAAAATAATAAACATTGATAGAAAAAGAGAAAATATTGATTAGAAAATCTAAATAGTAATTCACTTTAACAGATGCTTTTTTAAGGAGAATAATTACATAATTTACATAAAAATGTAATTTAAAAAATTTACTTCTGTAAATATTACGTAAATGTGCTAGGAAATGATAACAATAATGTTGAGATTCACCTCGAATAGAATATTTATCGATACAACTGTTTTTAAAAATATTTTAAAACTTTCAATCATTTATTTTTAAAAATCAGTCAATAATTACTAACCAAGATTACCAAGGTTTACTTGTTACTGATTGTTTGACAACTTCAACGAAACGACACAAACCTGATGATCTTCTTTGATTCGTCGTTTCGACTTCTCCGTCAACTTCTCCTTTGCCGACCTGCTGTCGGCCATTTTCTTGACGATGTCGTCGACTTTCCTCCTCAGAACTTCCAGCCACTTTTCCAAGGTCACCCACATGACCTCTGGCTTGCTCAGGTCTACGACCAGGGCAATTCTCATGGTCCTGGATTTATGATATATTTATCTTTTTTATCTTTACGATTTACGATAATCAACAAGACCAATTTAAAATGAATCAATTTGACATCGGCAGACAAACGACATTCTGTTCAGACTTTATTTTCACTTGTAAACAAATATCTGGAGAAAAAAAACTGAAACCAATCAGAGACCAGAGATTGTTTTCGTCGATCACCGATTCGACGATCTTGCTCAGCCGGACTCCTCCCCCGAGCTCCCAAACATGTCCAGTTTCTCTCTCCTGCAATCAGAATGTTAAGCAATAAAATTTCCAATAAAATTATAAATTTAATGACAATTAATTATTAATTAAGAGTGAAATGATTCCCAAAGATAATTTCAAGGGACAGACGTAGCTGTTGTCCTTCAGTCGTTTGGCGTACAAGTACTCGAGGGCCACGGTCGGCTTCGGAACCTCGTCCGGTCTTTCCAAGAACCGGAAGATGATCGACGATTTGCCCTTGGAGAGTCAAAATATCTCAGCTTACAATTTCTAAAACATCAATTTGACAATATCGAAATAATTGCAAACAGTGCCTTGAAATGTCAATCGTTCGACAAATTACCATCAAAGCGATAAATGTGTATTCATAAATAAAATCAAATGCTCGGATTTGAGACTGTGTTCCTGCAGGCAGCATTGATGACATCGACCTTAACGTGTCGTGTTCAAAACCTAGCCCGTACTGCCTTGGAGTGCCCTTGGGCATGGGCCAAATATAAATGACAGATGGATTAAAAAGAGTCTTTGCATCCTGTTTGGAGGGCACTCCAAAGATCGTATAAATACAAATACAAATACAAACGACGAATACATATTCATTCGCAGGTGTGCTAATGTTTTGAGTGGAGGTTTCAATTCTACTCACAGCAGATTTTCCACCAATGAAGAGGATGGACTTTTCCTTCTTATCTGAAAATATGAAGCTTGGTTGCTTAGTATGATCTCAGGTTACATTGGATTTCCATGAGGTTTACTATAAATTAGATTATTATTATTATTATTATTATTATTAATAATTTCAAATTATTAATTTGATATCCTAGATATATCTTATTCCTGGTACATATTTTTTGTTTGTCCAATAAAGAAGTGCTTTAAAATATATTTATTAAAAATTATATTATTAAAAAATTAATTAAAATATTAAAAAATATGATTAATATAAAAAACACAAAATGAATGATAAAATGAATAATAACAACCCAGAATATTATAATATAATAAAACAAAATAATATATTCAGTTTATCCCAGCAAACCTTCTTTCACTTGATTTTCTTTTTCCTCCATCTTCTTTATAGCAAGCTCCCAAATGTTTACGAATGGTTTCTGCTCTCTGAACATGTGATTGCCAATTGATTGCAACAATGTTAATCTAATTTTTTTTTACGATATATTAAAATTAAATCAAGTTCAAGAAACTAACATGATTGGTTCTTTTTCAACCTTGGCTCGTTGAGAAGGCTTCATGATCTTGAAATTGGCCTCGTCGTCTTCATCATTGTTACTTGGTCTTGTCTTGGGTTTGTCCAAGGACAGTCGTTCGAGATTCTGTTCTGTGGATAATTTACTATTACCGTGTTCTTCCACTGCCGCCACTTCGGGTGTAAGTTTTGAGTCATCTGGCGAATCCTTCCTCTTAAGATGTTTACGCTTTTCGAGATCATCGCTGTCTCTTTTATCGGGAGCTTCTTGCTCCTCGAGTTGTTTCAACCGTTCCCTCTCCTTTCTTTTTCTTCTGCGCCTTTCCTCTTCTTCTTCATCTCCTTCTCCCCCTTCTTCGACTTTCTTGGATTTCTTCTCTCGTCGTCTTTCTTTGCGTTCTTCGTCGTCGTCTCTAGTTTTGTTTCGACGCTCCTCGTCTCGATGGCGTGACTTTTTCTTCTTTCTGGCTTCTTTCTCCTCATCGTCATAATTATTTACGTTATTATCCATTTTATGTTTGGATTTGTGCCGAATATTCGTGACAAACAGGAGTCTGCCTGGCAAATCGTAATTGTCGGCGAATATCCAATGGCAACTGTTGATAAACATCCTCCACTCCATCAGCAGGCGCATTAATAAGTTGTTTGATTTAATTTAAAAAATAATTATTACAACAAATTAAATATCAATATTAACTGATTTATCAATTTTAAGTCAATAAATTTACAAATTCGTGTGATCTCGTTAGAGTGGAATGAACTTTTGGAAGATAAACAAATACATTTCTCGAAGAAAAAGATGACATCCAACTAGATTAACTGAATAACAAATAAGGAGCGTTAACTGTCTATTTATATTGTATACATTATGATACATTTTATAATATTATGCAATTCTATGGGCCAGCCGAGGCTGATAAGGCGCTACGGGAAAAATTATGAAACGTCATTAGAAGCAGAAGTCATCAAACAATGCCTCAAGAAAGACCAATCTAAGGAGGTAAGCTTGAAGAAATAAGTTTTGCGTAACCAGGAAGAATTTTTTTTTAATAATTGGGCACAAATAATCTATTTCTAGAATAAGTTATGTTCCTTTAATCAGTTTAATAACTTCAATGTAATATGCAACATATCTAAGCACATTAGCTTAGAGTCTGCCAACTTAGTTGTGGTTTGCTTTTTTATTTCAGTGTTTCATGTTCGAATACAAATGCCAGAGAATAGTTTACCTGAAATTTGGATCGGTCTTTGTGATCGCCTCTGCGGACGAAGAGGAGGTAGCACCGGCCTTTGCGTTACTATAAGTTCCTTTTTAATTAACAAGTTTGTCTCTCATTACTGTGACTAATCTCGAATCGGTCGTTGTCGTTATAAATATTTGTTGGTGCTCATTTCTAAACATTATTCGCATGCTTTAACTTATTTGTATGAAATTCCTTCGTCTAAAATGAGTTGTTAATTTAACCAGAATGACCTGGCAATTTGTGAATTCATCAGCAACTTTATGGAAATCACTTCCAGCTACTTGGGAGAAATGGTGAGAACATGGAATGGTTTTCATTCTTTTAAACCATGCCAATGCCATAATCTGAGGCAGATTGATGCCAACGCTAAAGCAATTGTTATTCGATTAGGATCACATTAATTTATTTGAAAATTGTGAGATCTGTCATGATCATGTCATGTCTTACATCGATGTCATGAATGTGTTTAGTTTTCCATTTGCTTGATTTTCGTAAATTCCCGATTATTTTTATTCTCATATTTTGTTGAACAGACAGAATGCTCGGTATCCTTTTGCACCTCGTAGCTGAAGTAAGTCGACAAGAAGACATTTGAAGTGGTCTTAAATTCCTTCAAAATTTTATTTGTTGTGCTAGCTCTCGAACTATTCCGCCAAACGAGTAAGTTCATTTAGAATTGATAATTTGTTCTCGGCAATTTCGAGAGGATGTCGTTCTTGGCCGCCGAAATTTTCCTTAACCTTCCGAGCAAAGATCATGACGAACATCGACAAACTTTACATGATCCTGGACGAGATGGTGGTCCACGGGAAGATCATGGGAAGCTCGAAAACTCACATCCTCTCGCCAATCCAAGTCCTCGCATCCAGCTGAACGGGGACATGAAAAATTATTTCTTGCTGCGATTTTCAATAATTGGACATTTTGAGGTATTTTCACTTCCCAAAATAAAAGGTTGTATCAGCGTTTTTGGATCGAATCTACTTTTTTGGGTTGAAGTCCTGTAAAAAAAACGAATTTTTGACTGAAAATGTTTGAGACCGAGAGCTAAAAAGAAAGAGAAAAAAAAATGTCCGAGCATTGTGGGTTAATAGTTGTGCAAGGTAAACTGATTAATGCGAATGTTCGGTTGGCATAATTTTAACCTAAAACAATCCGTCGGAGCGAAATCGGATCAAGCTTGTCATGAGCCGTGTTCGTGTTTTTCGAGTGGCCACGCGGAAGAACTGGCTAGAGGTTGACATGCTGTACAAATAGATCTTGACAAAGAAAAAGACTTCGATCCTGACTCACGACAAGAGACAATCGCCTCTAACAAAAGCAGAAGTAACTTCGACAAATGTTTATCACACTCGCTTTCAATACTGTTCTCGTATACTTTGGACAAAAAATAAATAAGGAAAAATAACAAAAAAGATCTTTAAAAAAAATCGGAGGTAGGAAAATTAGCATGTAGCACTTGATTGGAAGGTACGAATTTCGAATCTAACCGACGAACTAAATACAAACGCAACAGAATTCAAGTTTTGTAAGTCAGATAAAATGAATAAATAGATCCTCGTAGGAACGCCAAAGACGTAATGTCAGCACTGTCTGACCGTCCGACCAACAAGAAGCCTAAGAATGAATGTTGCCGTTGACTGGGGTCGTGAGATCGCTAAGGACAATTTGGCCACTGTTCGAGATAGCTTGGGAAAGATAAGCTTTGCACAAATTGGACAAAAGTCAATGATGAATTTTTGATGTACCGAATGATTCACCACCAAGGATCCACTCCTACGCAAGACACAGTTCAGTTGTGACCGTTTCAAATTTCCATCGGAATTTTCTATCTTTTGTTTCGAACTCAAATGAATAAAAATACACTGGACCAAAGAACCAATGACAAACTTTGGCCTACTAAATGATGTCTAGCATCCAAGAAGACCTAGTGTCTTCCGTATCTCCACTGGGGGATCTGTCCGAAGACCCGGTCGACCCCTGTTCTCCGGGGTCGGTTACCGAATCCAGGAGTCTGAAGTTTGAATGAATAGGAGATGTAGGAGGCGGAGACATTTGGAGGAGGGGAAAGGACTCCGAATTTATGTCTGGGTTTATGGTTATTTGTGGATGAGGAGCAAGTCTCGACTGCTGGCCGCCTTGGCGTAGATCTGGTGGACGCTGGATGGTTTCGACGTTTTCAGACTCTTTCCTGTTGTTGCCTGCAGAAATCTCTTCTCTTTTCTTCTTCTTGGCCTTCCTCGGATCATTGATGACGGACCGGTGGTAAAAGACGTTGTCGGCTATCTTGCCGCCGAAGCTTTTCCCGGCTGCCGACTTAACGAGAGCCTTGTCAATGGCAAACTCTTTCGATTTGACGAGGTGAGGAAGCGAGAGATTGCCTTTAGTTTCCTCGTTTGGACGGTCCTTTCCTTGATTTGGATCCCTCTTATTTTCCGAGTTGTTAACAGCCTTCTTTTCCACGGACGGAGGGCCGATTGCTTTCGGCAGAATTCCAACAGGTCGATCGGCTGTTCCTTGACCGACATCGGTTGTGTTGTTGTTGGTCGAACCGAGTTCTCCACTGTCGTCGGTAGCACCTTCGTTGCGATTGTTGTTGTCGTCGTTTTCGCTGCTGGGCATGCGATTGACGGAAAACGGGGACTCTCCTTCTCCAACCTCCAGGTCGAGGTAGTCGACGTCTCTGCTCAGCATGTCCTCCAACTGCCTCCGGATTTCGTTGAACGTCGGCCTGTCTTCTGGATTCGATCTCCAGCAGTCCATCATCATGAGGTACCTGGTAAAAGGAATGTTGACAAATATTTTTATATTTTAATTTTCGTTTTTATTGGTTAAGTGATTCTACTTTACATGTAAACGTGATGCTTACTGAAAGTCTTAGGATATATCTGATGAATATGCAATTAATTAAGTTCTTGAATATGTAATGGGATTCTAGTATTAGCTTCTGAATATTTATTCGGGAAGCTTACAATTCATCTGAACAATTGCTAGGCTGAGGCATCCTGTATCCCTCTTCCAGATATCTGGGCAAATCTTCCAGTGTGATTGTCGGATATGGACACGAACCTATTAAAAATATCTTAAAACTAATATCATTTATCAATTAATAATACTCGAATAATAATAAATAATTTGTAATAGTTTGTAATTAATGAGTTAATTATTGAATAAATCTCTCCTACAAAAAAGACATCGTAGTTCGACCAATAAATCGTCCAACAGTGAAATACCAAAGGTGGCAATTTCCCAAAGTAGGATCCCAAAAGACCAGACGTCACTCCTCGAGGTGTAGACACGATCCCTAATGGATTCCAGGGCCATCCATTTTATGGGCAGCTTGGTGTTGGTCTTTCTGAAATAGTGGCCATCCCCTCGATAAATGAGTCTAGCCAAGCCAAAGTCGCACAACTTGATTGTCTTGTTTGTGCCCAAGAGAATGTTTCTGGCAGCCAAGTCCCTGTGGACATACTGCTTAGTGGCCATGTATTCCTGTTTGAGGTACATTGTTATTTTTAATTACTCTCTGAAGCTGAACGAATCTATCAGGACTGAATATTATTTTATTATTGGCATCTGAATATTCGATTGTTTACATCTTATTCGTGAGCATGGAATATTCATTGATAATTATCAAGCATGTACTTGACAGTTAAGCTAGGTGGAAGAGTTACAAACGAGTGAATCGGTCAAGGTCGGGTCAGGGTCAAGTTGGATTGGGGTTAGGGTTAAGGTTAGGATTAAGGTTAGGGTTAAAGTTGGAGTTAGGGTTAAGGTTAGAGTAGCTAGGACTAAGGTTAGGGTTAAGTGGATAGAGTATGAAAGGGCAAGTTGCTCACCATGGCGACTGCCACTTGTCTAGCCCAGGAGATCAGGTCTTTGGAAGTAACTTCCCAGACCTCCTTCTCTCCAGATGAATCGTCATGCATGTACTGAATGGAAACCAGTTCTCTGCTCTCATGGCGCCAGTCAAAGTTGCTCCGACATCTCCTGTTAGGATGGATTGTTGTCGATATGAAGGACAAGTTTGTTGATTTTTGATTTTTTAAGGAATTTCATTTTACTGCAGTGTTGATAAATAAAAGTGACAGACCTCAGAAAGTTGTACAAGTTCCCGTACGGCATGTACTCCAAAACCAGGGCTAGTGGTTCTTTGAGGGTCGACGCCCCCAGTATTGAGACTATGCCCTGATGGGTGCCCAAGCTTTTAAGGAGGGCTATCTCTCTCAGCAGATCCTCTTTGTAGAGGCTGTGGATGTCGTCTGCTTTTTGTGCAGAGGCAAAGACAATGAACTTTTAATTCTTAACAAAATCAAAATTTAATGCAATTTGTTTTAATTTCATTTGAATATTTTGATGTGCGTTATTAGTTTGAAAATAAAAATGAAAAATTAAATTCGAGTTTTTCATACTCTATTCGAGACATATTCACCTTTCAAGACCTTGACGGCAACCCTCTGCTTCTTGTACAGGCCGTAGACGACCTTCCCGAATGCCCCTTGACCTACCTCCTTGCCAAGTTCAAGGTCGCCGGCTTCGATTTCCCACTCGTCCGTGACGCTGCCACATGTGGAGACGCTTTCCCTTAGCAGGTTGACTGAACCTGCGTCAACCAAACGATCTCAGTTGATCAACCATCGTCATCGTCTTCGTCGTCATCATCATTATCACCATCATCACCTACTGGATTTGTAGGAGTTCTCCTTGGTGAGGACGGTCTTGCTCATCTTGATCTCTCTGCACTTTTTCCAGCTGAGCACGAGGCACGCGCTCATGAAGGAGAGCAGGAAGACGAGGACTATGATGGAGACTATGACGAAGTTCTTCAGCTGGTTTTTGCCTCCCGACTGAGCTGAACGAAAGAATGAGTGAGTAAGTGATTGAGAAGAGTGAGTGACTGTGAGTGAGTGAGTGAGTGAGTGAGTGAGTGAGTGAGTGAGTGAGTGAGTGAGTGAGTGATTGAGAAAGAGNTTTATATAGCGCCCCTACCCGAGGGCGCTCCCTGGCGGTGCAGGCTGGGTTGCGAACGCGACACATTACGACTGTTGCTATTACGACCGCATGCAGGAACGCAACCCATTCGGCCAACCTGCACGCCAAACTTCACAAATTGTGTCCCCAAATAATAATGAATTATTTATAAACAAAAGAAAAATGATGATGACCTCCACAACAAACTCTTCATCAGCAACCAGATCAATGTCGAGAAAGGTGTTTTCGATGCTGTAAGACCCCACGAGCTGCTTGCGACGCGAGTTGTACGTTACAATGTCAGACCTCGTTTTACCTGTGCAAAGGATTGATGTGACGGCGTGACAACAATACCTGGATTGATTGCATTCAATCGGCGCGCGCAATTATATTATGGTCGTGTTAAAATTATTTTTAAATACGACCGTAATATAATTATTTTTAAAATTACGTCAATCGTGGATGTTTGATGTAGGCTGTTGCCATTTTATTGCGTCATTTGTGTATTAAACAGAACAATTTTTCTTAATAATAATAATGATAATAATAATAATAATAAAATAATAATAATAATAATAATAATAATAACATTATTAATAACCAGTCATATTTATTATATAGCGACATGCTAAACGAACGAGTGATTGACTGATTGACTGAATGCGTAATCAATTCAATCACTTTCTCCCTCAATCACTACTCTCATCACTAATCCTCACTCTAACCCCTACCTGAGGCTTGTGCCTTCAGGAACTGATCGACCACTCCCCTGCCCAAAGCTGCCAGATTGGTGAGGTTCTGAATGTGTTCCCGTTCCAAGTTCCAGCTGACTCTGAACCTGATCTGATGGTTGTCAAGGGCGATCTGGTCCATGGCCAGGCAGACGACTTGTGGCACCAGTTCCGTGTTACCGTTGTCTGATTTTGGAAAAATAATAATAATGATGATAATAATAACAATGATGAGGATGATAATAATTATTATTATGAATAATAATGAATGATATTATTAATTATAAAAATATATGATGATGATGATGATGATGATGATGATAACGATAATGGTAATGGTAATGATAATAATATTAATGATCACAACAATGACAACAATAACAACAAAAATAATAATAATAATAATAATAATAATAATAATAATAATAATAATAATAATAATATCAATAAAAAAAATAATAATAAATAATAATACTATTTATATTAATAACAATAATAATAATAATAGTTATTTATTATTTATCGACAACAAATCAATACATCCACCCAATCACCTTGTCTGCTTGGACTGACGTCATTTTTGGAGTCGAGACAGGCCCTGAAATTCCGGGCTGGTTTTCGACAGAGCGGGGTACTAAAGACCTTGGACTCTGACCTTCTAGAGATGTTGTTGTTGTACAACTGGATGAAGTAGCGGGTGTTGTAGATGAAGAAGGACTGCTCTATGGTCACTCTCACCCACTGACCATGGTGGAAAATAAGTTGGGTTGAGCTCGAAATGATGAAGACGATGATTGGGATGATAATAAACCCTAACCCTAGCCCTAATCTCAGCCCGTCCAGCCAATTGATACTCATTAAGGTCCCTCACTCAGCTTACTTCACAACTTTGTGTCCATAAACAATTCCCCACTCTACTTATTTCCTATCCACGAAAGCAAGTTCTACAACCTCCCCATTCTTCCTACCCACCTCGTCTAGGGGCACCATGACCTTGAGGAAGACGGTCTCGGGAATGAGAGAGCAGTGGAACTCTCCTATGCATTCCTCCTTGGACAGGTGGATGTCCACGCTGAAATTCCTGGAGACGAAGGGCGCCACGGTCAAGGACGGATTGCCCTCGGGGGACTGGGTGGTGAACCAGGAACTAGGAAGAGATGAACTGGGCCAGATGAAAAAAATGTTCACAGACATCTCCGTGTTGTTGGAGACCTTTCTTTTTATGGTGATGTTGGTGAAAGTGAACGGTGGAGGATCGGTCATGATGCTGGTGGTAGTGGAGGCGAGGGTCGAGTAGGAGGGGTCAAAAAGGGCAGGGGTCACGAGACTGAGGTCGGAGGGCGTAACGCTCTTTTGGCGCTTCCCTTTTCTACTTTTGAGTCCTTTTGAAGAGGATCTTTTGTCCTTGGAGGCAATGGAATTTTGATTGAAGGACGAATCTGATGAGAAGTGGAAGATGAAAACAATATTATTTGTCTTTGACCATCGAAATTGAAATGTTTTAATAATAATAATAATAATAATAATAATAATATTGATGAAGAATCGATAGAATTGATTGAAATTTGAATATCGAATAAAAAAAAGTAAAATATTATTTTGCAAATTATCAGTTTTAGGAACGGTTCGTTAGTGAGCCTGTTTGACATGATGAAGGAAATGTTCATCAATCCTCACGCCCCGAGTTCGAAACCCACCTTCATGCTCGTGGTTCCTGTGCTTCATTCTGCCCCTGTCCTTGTCGGTCTGCAAGTCAAGCAAGCATCGTCATTATCATCGTCACAATCATTACTACCGTCAACGACATAATCATCACTATCGCCATCGTCATCATTATCACTATTGTCGTCGTCGTCATTCATCGTCGTCGTCGTCGTCGTCATCATCATCGTCGTCATCGTCATCATCATCATCATCATCATCGTCGTCGTCGTCGTCATCGTCATAATCACAGTCATCATCACCATCGTCATCATCATCATCAAAGGATGCGGTGCCTGTCTTGAATGTGAATCTGTCAACCATTTGTGAGACACAGGCCTCTCTGCCTCGCCTGACTGCTCTTATTGATTGTTTGAAATAATAATAATAATAACAATAATAATAATAATAATAACAGTAATAATAATGATAATAATAATGATAATAATAACAGTAATAATAATAATAATAATAATAACAGTAATAATAATGATAATAATAATGATAATAATAACAGTAATAATAATGATAATAATAATGATAATAATAACAGTAATAATAATAATAATAACAGTAATAATAATAATAATAATAATAACAGTAATAATAATAATGATAATAATAATAATAACAGTAATAATAATAATAATAATGATAATAATAATAATAACAGTAATAATGATAATAATAATAATAATAACAGTAATAATAATGATAATAATAATGATTAAATCTCTACAAAAACAAAGTAACGGAGCAACATGTGGTCATCATTGTCTCTGGAATGAATATTCACATGCAATCGACCGATCAAGAGTACGCCTATCTTCCATCTTTCCATCAATTCTACCTATCCAATCATCCACCTATCATTCCATTCATCCACTCACCTGCCAATCCATCCATCCATCAATCCACCCATCAATCCATCCATCCACCCATCCATCAATCCATCCTTCCACCCATCCTTCAATCCATCCATCCATCCTTCCATCAATTCACTCACTCACTCACTCACTCACTCACTCACTCACTCACTCACCCACTCACCCACTCAGATTCACAGGCAAAAAGTAAGGAACCCACTCTTCCGGAGAAGATGA
>MPNW01000949.1:34553-67053 GCA_011800805.1 Hirudo medicinalis
CACCACCACCATCATCATCATCATCATCATCATCATCATCATCATCATCATCATCATCATCATCATCATCATCATCATCACCATCATCATAATCATCATTACATCATCATCATAGTCATCATAGTCATCGTCATCATTACCACCGCCATCATCATCACCATCATCATAATCATCATCATAGTCACCATAGTCATCACAGTCATCATCATCGTCATCATTACCATCACCACCACCATCGTCATCATAATCATCCTCCATACCACGTGAGAGTTCCTCTGATATCGGACAGTTTACACCGCAATGATTAGCAGTCCGATAACGTCCCTATCTCTGTACTTCCGCTCTGTCATGATGCTGATGACGATATCGATGATGATGATGATGATGATGATGATGATGATGATGATGATGACGATGACGATGATGATGATGATAATGATGATGACGACGACGGCGATGATGATGAAGATAACGATGAGGTGACGATGGTGATGATGATGACGATGACGATAACGACGATTATGATGGTGATGATGATGGTAGTGATCGTGGTTTTATTAAAATTAAAAGTGACACATCGAGTGACACTGCAGCCAAAATAGCTAAGTTACTTTATGCCATCGTCACAGCATTGTGACCTACGACCTGTGTGACCTGTAAAGAGTATAACGAATATACATGCGTAAAAGTACAGACAATAATTTCATGTGACAGTATAGTAAAGGGTATGTCTACATGTAACATGTAATATATAACCAATATTATATATAGCCTATATTATATATAGTCTATATTATATATAGTCTATATTATATATAGTTTTACAGTCACATCCATCCATTCAACAATGTTGTTTTTCATATCGCCTCGGAAATTCCAACGAACGCTCATTCACTCACTCATTCATTCATTCATTCATTCGCTCCTTCCTTCCTTCCTTCCTTCCTTCCTTCCTTCCTTCCTTCCTTCCTTCCTTCCTTCCTTCTCTTTATCCCACTTTCCAGCATTCCTCCATTGACAATTGGGAAACAACTGCTCCCCTTTCCAGAGAATGCACCTCGATTTGGAAATTTCATTTATGGAAGATGATGATGATGGTGGTAGTGATACAGGATGATGCTGATGATGGAGAGAATGGCTATGATGATTATTAAAATGGGACTAGTAATGATGACTACAACGATACACCAGTGATGATGACGTCGACGATAACCACGATGATGACGGTGAAGATGATTATGAATATGACACCGGTGAATATTGAATTAGTTATCATCTACCTTGGCCTAATGGGACGCTCACTTGGAGTCAATTTGATGGCTGTTAGGGCTATAATGAATGATTGAATGGCTAAATGGTTGAGTGAGTAGGTGAATGAATGAATGAATGAATGAGTGAGTGAATAGTAAAAGGAAAGACGATTGAATGACTTATCGCAACTTATCGATCGGAATGAGTAAGAAGATTAGCATTTTATGGAAAATCTCCCAAAAGTGATAGTCGACGCCAGTAACAGATGTCTGAAATTTTGACGTCTTCCATACCACTCCGGGCCCAGTGGAAACGGCGAACATAAACAAGGAGCCACTTATCGGCCAAGTTTACAGATTATATTTTTGACTCGAACCAACAAAATTCCTTCATCTCAGAAGAAACAACAATGCAAAACGAAACGCGAAAAAAAGAAAACAGAATAAAAATGGCAAAAACAGCTTCTAAGTCGGTTTTCAAACTGCCTCGTTGCTCTTGTAATTTTGTTCGAAGGACGACATCGGAAAATAATGTCGTCGTACATTCGATTAGAACTGACATTCATTCCCTTTAAAACATTCATATTGAATGTTGATATTTTTAAAATAACGTTGATAGATTTTTTTTTTTTTTTTCATTAAACAACTTTTTAAGAGAGGTCTGAAAAAATTATTATTATTATAATAAATTTTTACACTCACCTTAACTTTTAAATGAATTCGCAGACGAGTTTGAAATCAAAATAATGCTGACGCCGTCGGCGGAGTTTTTTCGATTTCTGTGTCGATTCAGTCGAGAGAGGTGTATTAATTACGAAATTTAAAAATTTCCATTTGTAAATAATTTATCTCCCTAGCTAATTAGATAATTTTCTCGGTTTTTAAGGTTTTTTTCATCGAGCTTTGCGTTCGAAGCAAGAGACTTTGAAATCTAGGAACACTCGATGGCTCTAATATATGTTTCGGAGTTCGTGCCGGCGTGCAGTATGAGTGAGTTTTTAAGTTATACGTCTGCACGAATTTCACATGTTAAAAATTTTTTAAATTATCTCTCTTTATCTATAACTAACAAGGATCTCACTCAATTTTGCAAATCTCACAAATTACCTTACACCCTAGATGCGATTTCCTTAAATTTGTTAGCACCGCTCATCAAACAGAACTCCCTTTATTTCTGAAAGTAGCTTTCACTGTTCTCATCCATCATCCGACACAATAAGCTAAAAATATCCATCACTTTTATCCCATAAACACTTGGCTTGGGGACATTCTAGAGTATGTAATGGCTCCACTTTCGGACCACGGGAGGGGAAATGTGTTGCACTGTTTCTGAGAATAAGAATCGTTTGAATAAAAATCGTTTGACAGGTGAATGGAGCATATTTGGCGTTTTTTGCTCTCATAAATTCACAAGTGCACTTGTTTTATTTATCTGTAACTTTCTTACTAAGTTACTAAGTTTAGTCTGAAAGTTACTTGACGGTGATGAGTTAATCAAACTCAAACAGGGACTGCGTTATTCCAAATTTGTTGTTAATAATCGATTCTAGCAAAACATAAAATAATCCCTTGAAAATACAAATGAAATGCCTCCGATTGTCTCTGTGGTGCCGCCGTGACTGTTAATTTCGTCGGGGTTTGTCTGATATTTGTTGTCCGCTGGCGTGGAAAAAAATTCAATGGTGGAGTGATTCCATCAAAGCGGACAAGCATTTTCATTGGTACATTAGGTGGACGAGTTCGAAATGCTTCATAATATCTGTGAAACAGCAACAACAACAATGGCAATAATAATAATAGCAGTATATTGCAGAATTTTGTCATTTTTAAAGAGAATTGGATCTCCAGTGCTACAGGATAATTTCATTTTTTAACTCTAATCATTACTTTTCTTTTTAAACAAATCGAAATCAGTTGAACAAACGAATTCTATTCAGCTTGGTTGTTTTGCTTCGAAACAAAGTTGGCAATCGTTAGTAAGAAATCCTCGACGAAAATCGGCTTCATCTGCTAATGAGTGATATTCGAAGCGATAGAAATACCGATCCGATCAGCTTTCGATATCAAGGACTTTGAAATGGATGCACGTGAATCTAACTCGCACGCACATCCACCAGGAAAAGAGATTCGCCGCTCGTGGGGAGCGGAAAGACTAATTATACCAATTCGAGTTGATTTATAAAACGCTTCATGTAACGAGAGATGACGGTTTTGAATCGTAAGAGTTTCCATATTGGGACGGCCATTGAATAATGTAGAACTTAATAAGTATCGTAATTCAGAAGGATGCGATGCTGTCAGACTTTCTTGAAAAACTAATCGACGAATCTCCTAAAAAAAAGAAAAGAAAAAGAATTGAATCCTTCAATTAAGAATTCGTCAACGAAACTGATTAAAACGGAAACCAAGACACCGAAATGGAGAAAGATGGAGTGAAAAGACGTACTTAATTAAGCAGGTGTTTGAAGAAAATCATCCTCTAACGAAGGCGTCCTCAAGCCAGCTGTTAAAATAAACCTCTGGAAAAGTTTTTAAAAACCTTTTTTCCAGATTTCCTTTCCCTTTTTAACTAACAGTAATGAGGATCCGATGATGTTGTAGTTTTTGCCTCGCCACTCTTGGCGGTTTTCGGTCCAAAGTTTTTGAGCAAACCTGCCACAGAATGTTGCCCTATTTGGAACGCTATTTATTTTTTAAGAATTTATTTGGATTTTCTTGGAATCATTGAACTTAACTTGAAACTGACGTCAAGACACTAAAGCACACTTAATCTATTGTCTCTATTTTGTTTAGCTAATCACTCACCAAATAATAATAATAATAATAATAATAATAATAATAATAATAATCACCATTTCAACTGGATTTGTGACGGTAAATGATTAGCGTAAGTGTAAACTATTCGATGTCCCCTGATAACTTCTAAGCAGGGCCGTAACCTCATGGGAGCATTCCACTAGTCAATTAGCTCTACAGCTACTTTGGAGCGACTCATTTAGTCATTGTATATTACTTATGGACTCCCTCTTTGTACGGGCAAAAGGATTGCACGAAGGGTTAATCTCAAACAAAGGATAATTCATTATTGGATGTCGAAAAGCGTCCTAGACCTTTCGCAAACAAAGCTCTTGACTAACTTTTGTTATGGCAGGAGTTATGTATAGTATGATATAACTTTTAAAAAAGACGATGTCGATTGTGATGAAAAAACACATATAAGAAAAAAAGTATCGCCATTAGAAACAGTTACTGTGTGTTTTATAGTATTTTAAGTGTGTTGGAATCGAAGGCTCTTAACCACTTAGAAAGAAACTTATTCTGGGAGAGAGGTGTCTAGTTGTTCAACCTCTTCGCTACCAAGTTGCTGTGAATCATGGAACATGGAAAAATGCATGACAATGTTCTAAGACAGACAACGTTAGGTTACTCATGCAATCGACAAGCGGATGGATGATGGAATGTCTGTCATCGATTCGATCAACATGTCACTCGCCTTATGGATCTATTATCGCTCACTCCAGCTCAGAAGACTTTTTGATTTGGTGATTAAATGTCATAAATGTCGTTTTGGATAATTCGACGTTGTATAAAGTAACTGAATAAATTTAAGTTCGTGGCTTGCTTGATGACCATACTTCCAAACAAGATGTCACCGTTCACCTGTTGAACCTCTGGATTCACTCGTGATTTTCCATAACCAAGCGAATGACTGAACGTTTCAACCTCACCTGGAGATATATGTATGTGCCCTTGTGTGCTACGATAATTTAATAAGCGTTTGAAGCATGCCATTATAAATGGCAGGGACCACCTCGGCGGAAAAGGGGAAAGATCTGGATTTCTATTAAAGGAATGAAAGACATTCCTCGGGGAAATCTGACTCCAGGTTTACCAGATGCCAATTAGAGAGGAGAGTGCGTTCGGGAAGTGCGTTAGCACCGACTGCTACCACCACAGATGATCCAGAAGTCAGTCGGTTGTGTGGAAATCCGGAGAAGCGTGTCATCAATCATGGACCCATTTAGACAGTTGCTTGGTGCAGCCTCGATTTATTTATAATTCCTTCGGTACCTGGGAATGAACGAGCGAGTGGAATCCAGATCAAGCGTTGGAGACGGATTGATTGATGTTGATTTCTCCTTCTCATCCATTCTTCGTCGGTTATCCTTTCAGATGTGGAGTTGAAAAATGACTGTGTCAATTGCATCGAGATGATTTTTGCCCGTTGTGGAAGTGGAAAGGCCTCCTCCGACAAAACGATAATCAATTGATATCTTTCAGAGGTATCAGTAGGTGAATCCATCCCGTTAAATGGGCGATTAATCACTTTAATTGATCACGATTAATCGATCCTGAAAGCATCATTAATTAACCAGGATTATCTAATCACGCCGTTGGACGATAACCAAAGTTTTTAACTAAACTAGACGTGTTTAATTGAAGGATTGGCCGGTGTTAACTTGATAAATTACCCTGTTAGTATCCCGGCAGTAACATTAAGCTCCGGGCATAAATCGGCCTAATCCAACTCCTTATCGGCCCTAGTTGCGAAAGTATGAGCTAAAGTTAATTACAAGATTACACATTATTTAACAATTAACAGCGTTTGAGTTAAGCTTGGTCCTTAGGCAGCCGACATAAAACGGAACTCCATCCATGTGATCAATCATTGACAAAAGCTTCCACGCCGGGAACATTCCAGAGTGATAATTTCAGCGGATGGTGAATGGAAAAACTCGGTCAGTCGTTCCATTGCGAAGCAATTAATTGCAGCCGAAAAGCATGATCTATTTTTACTGCTGCCTCTCTACCCTGAGGGCGAAACCCTTCTTGTTTTCCATCAAAACATCGCAGCCCTGGACGGCGTATTTGTCTGTCTTTTATTCGTTTCCATCTTGTCTGTTTCTAGTAACAACCAGGATAAGAGTAGTTTACTGTGGGAAATTATAAGGCAAATTACGCATTCGTTTTGTAGTTGTTTTTTTTTTATGATTTGAGATCTGCAAATCTTTGAAAATAGGTTTCATCATTCTTGCCGACATCCTCAAGGAATTTGAATTATAATTTTTTTTATGAATTTTTAAACATTCTGAAAAGCCTAACTTATGTTATTTTGCCCGAGATAAAACTTCCTAAACTATTGGCTTGATTGAAATTTCAATCACTTCCACGATCCGATGCATGGCATCACTTGTGACCTGGAAAAGAGGCCCACATGGACCACTCGAATCTCCAAGTACGTCATGTTTGTTATGTCATGCCAGAGCACTCCAGCATGGATCACGAGTGGAGTTTACAAGTAAAAACAGCAACAATGCATTTTGTAGCGTGGTCTTATTTCTTTTCCAGCCACGACTTGTTTATTTTCCACCGGAGAAACATGAAGTATGGCTTATCAACGCTCTGTTTCATCTTTATTTTGCTATTTTCGAGTTTGGAGATAGTAAGGCGAGGTGAGGGAAGTGCAGGGACAGAAAGAAATGCCACCGATATCTTGCGAGACAATTTCCAAGATCGAGTTTCTGGATAAACACCGAAAAATCTTGCGAGGAATTGCAAACATCCCACTCTCAAAACAATATCATTCGATGAAACATCCATAATCGATCCATAAGGCGTTCACTTCTCGCGGTTAAATGAGTGTAAACAATCTTCGCTCAATTTTTCTCGACTCGTCTGCTCGGGAGGGGCAACAAGAATGTTGGAAAATTTGTATTTTTTGCATGATGAATTCCTTCAATTGAAGGTATTTCAAGAAGCTTTGGGTGTATAATTGAGTTGCTTTGCAAAAAATATCTAATAACTTAGTTATCCACGTCACTGGAAGATACAACGCAATTGCTGCGATTATTTTTGGCATCGTCTGTCCAAATCAATCACAAATTGCCGCGGTCATTTTCGAGCGCTGGCGTGGCGCCATGTGACAGCCTTTTCCTGGAATTGCTCTCACGAGATCCGAAGAGCAAACACGGCACATGTCGAAGACGCATTTCTTTAGATGGCCCGTCAAAATAGCCTAGGACAAAATAGCCTGCCCATATACAAAATCGCCCGACAAAACAGTTCAATAAAATTTATTTATAAAACTTGTTTAACTAAATTGAAATGTAAATTAGTCACATTAAATTAGTTAAATTGTGAGATTGAGAGCAATTCCGTAGATATTCGAGTTTCTATATTGCCGTATTGCCGTAGATTGGAACAAGAAGATTCATTTGCACCTTCGATGCCTCTGGTTGTCCGTTATATGCCCGAAAACACGTGTGATTTCGATCTCCACTTTATCCTGTTCTTTTCGAAACTGGCCAATGAGTTTGAAGAATGATCGATGATGACGATCGATTGTTTGTTGAAAACTGCGATGCCATGCTACCACTGAATTATTTGTTCTAGGCAAACCATCAGTGACGCGATCACGGACATTCCTTAGTGGGATGGCAAACCGAGGTTCTGCTCTGCGGTTCCGTCTTTGTCTTCAGTCAGTAGCAACTCTTCCTTTCTGAGATTCTATTTTATCCGTAGTTTAATTACTTGCTGATATCAAAGGACACTGCGTCAGCTTGTAATTTATTTGATTGGATTTGGAGATCGACTGATTACTGAAGTTCAGCTTGTAATGTAACTAAACTCCAAACGATCATAAAAGCATTCGACCCGGTTGTAAATAAATTTATTTAAATTTAATTTTTATAAATTTGGAATTAGTTTCAGTTAACGCATTCAATTAAAAAAAAAATTAACATTTTTTTAAAAGAGGACGGGGCTGTTTTGTAGGGGTGCCATTTCTTTACAGGACGAAGGAACCGCCGTGGATAACCGGCTTCATTTGGATTTATTTCCAATGTTTAAAAATCTTTTTTCTATTTTTTTTCCAACAAGACATATCTGTTGGGACTTGATGTAGTTGGTTATTTTAGATTAAAATATTAACAAAATTAACATTCGGTATGCCGAATGATAATATTTTCGCCCTGGGTTGCTAATTAACAATCGCACAGTTGGAGCGAATGCCTAGGAATTCCTGGGAGATTGTGGGAAAACTATATACTCTGGAATGCTGCCTCCATAAGCAAAAAGTGGAAGATTATTTATTCACATGTTCTTAAGTTATAAGATGTCACCACCATCTTTGTCTGGTCCATTGTATATTGTTGTGATGAGAGCAGAGGACCTTGAGACGATGTACCCACGATTCTTAGGAATTATTTTTTTATAAATGATAAATAAATCCAACGATCGATCGGTACAATAATCAGTAATACAATTTATTACTCGGTATTTGCTTGTTAATCGATGGAAATTGTGAAGGTTGGAAAGCATCGTTGCATTAGAAAAAGATGTTTTTTTCTAGGAAAAAGTAAAAAAAACCCTTTTTGCAAGTTCGATCTTTGTTCGCGTAAGAATTTTTGAAGCAGTTTAGCCACTTCCTTGGATCTTTTTCCAGCGGTAGGATCGCCCACGAAGCTTGATTGCGAAAAAAAAATGTTGCTATAAAAGTATGTAAATAGTGCAGCAAAATATCTAAACAAAACCCAAGAAACGGCAGACATTCGGATAAAGTTGTGGAAGCCGCTCAGTCCACGGTAAACATCGCTATCGTCATCCCGAGTGCAAGTACCAAGTTTTTCTTACGCGCACAAAAATCCAGCTCAGGTTAAAGTTTACGATAACCATTTATAACCTTTTTGCCTCGCGTTCACGTCCTTTTTTGGCGTTTGAATGTTTCAAGGAGAGAAAAACAGGAAACGGCGAGCTTTTTAGAATCCAAAAACTTATTTACCGAAGGGATTTTTGGTCGGTTAAGACTCCTCGGTTTTTCAAGTACCCGTCTCTTGGTTATTTTCCATTAAAAACAAAACGATGGCAATAAGCCAGAAGGAATGCATTTCCATGAACATTAATAAAAACACATGGATGTATTCGAGGGGAGCCTTTTTATGCAAAAAAAAAAAAAAAACCAATACGTCTTTGTGTGATTTTCGTCTGTGCCTCCTTAGGAATTTTAAAAATTAGGGAACATTAAAAGCGAAAACCTGGTAATATTTTCCCCACTGGAGGTAACATCACTGATAAATTTATTTTCAAAATCCGATGATGGACAAAGCGCAAGAACTACCCACTCATTCGGGTTCCTTTTTATGGTCACTTCAGTTTCATTGCTCAGTGGCTACGTGTCTCGTTCAGCTGGCATCTTGTCGAGAGAAGGTTTCCAAATGACGTCTTGCTCGTAATGAGCTTCGTTGGCTCGACTTGAATGATAAGGTCACGAATCTATGCTTTACGTTAATTAACAATATATTCCCTTAATCCAAATCTACCGATAAATTATCTCTTGCAATAACTCTAAGTTGTCGGTATTATTGATTTAATAATTAGCCATTATTCATTAGAAATATTATTTTGTGTTGAGATACGTTCAACATGCCTGGCCTGGTGAAACCTGTCACTCGGTCAACCATGTCATCGAAGACCTAGTTGTGATTTGTGGCACATCTGCTGGTTTCCCAGAGTTGCCTCCAGAGTGACAGCTTGCCAAAGAATTATGGATAATAGGAGACCAAAGTTCATGAATCATTGTCTTGAGTCGTGCTTCGAGTGCGAAGTTTTTCACATGGAGTGGAAGAAACATCTGCAGATCCGTTTTCCATGTGGTCGCCTGGAAAAACGAGTTTGAGTAAACGTAGCTGGAGTTACAAGCACTTGTATTTTGCACCGATCCATCGATCCGCCCGCTCAACGCTTTATTTTCCGTACCATCTTTCTTTCCTTCAACTCGTCCAGCGTGCTTCTCTTTCCTTCCTTAAGAGAAATTCAAAATGGAAAAAAGCACGCTTGAGCGTGTCAATCAGTTGATGCATCCTCCTCTTAACATAAAGATTTTATTTCCCACTTTTCCAACTAACCTGGCACTGGAAGTCTGGGTGCGTAACAGGAACAGTGTGGCACTTTGCTGCTTGAGAGATCACCCTTAAAAGCCACTAAAACAGTTCGTAAACTGAAAATCTACTTATCTTATCATGACAAAGCCAATTTGGCTGAGGTTTGCTCTTGATTCGAGTCTGAGTCTAAAAACACCGACTGAATCACATCTTTATCGACTTCTGGCGTCAGAGAAATGCTGAAGGAATTCTGCTCGAGTGAAATTTATTTATCGCGATCCAGGGACGAAACTCCGATTCGTTTCTCGTTAGAGCACCATTATTTCATGATCATTCATGATTACGATAGCATTTCATCAGGTATTCAGAATTTCTGGAGTCCATTACTTTTTCATCAACAGTTCGTCTGGCGATCAAACCAAAGAATCATCTCATGCGATCAGATGAAAATTCTGTAGAATATAATGTGATGCTTGAAATGTTCGATTGTGCTTTGAGCTAATTAGAAATTACAAACACAAAAACTTGTATTTTCGATTATTATCACAATATTTCATAACTGAACTGTATAACTGCTGCACAAATTGAATGTTCTTAACGATAGAAGTCTAAAGTGAATAGAAATGGTCCTCAGTAACAAAAACTTGATTTTTCTAAAATTCATTTGTCGTAAACAATTTATAAACGTTACAAAATTTGAAAAAGCACCTCAAAATGTAGCAGCCATAATCTCAAGTTTGAGGAAGTACTGCCAACCTTTGTACCTTTGGCGTTCTTGCGTATGTAACACGCTCGAAGCATGAAATTTATAATAAATGAAGCTCTTAAAATTATTTTCTTTCAATATCGGAGTGCAAGCCTGACTTGCATGCGTTCGCAAAAAATTATGTCTTTTGGTGTTATATAAATATCATAGATTCAATATTTCGACAGCCTTTTCCTTTACAGCCTGAATTTAAGACCTGTAAAAGACTGTAAAGAAAACTGTTATGCAATTCTAAGTCTTGAATTTTCAATTTAAATGGATTCTCAGAAGCATGGAATATACAGAGCAGACTCTGCATAGTGATCAGTGGAAGAGCACTTCCTTCTTTTGGAAAAGTGGCTTATTCAACGGTGTTCTCTTCATCTTTTTCCACGGGTTTGGATTCTTTTGGTCTTCTCAAAGTGGCGTCAGTAGACGATTCATTGTTGAACTCATCAACATCCAGGAATACGACATCGGAAAGGGTAGTGGTTGATCTGGAATAAAATATCTTCAGATCGCGACATGATTCCGATTT
Organism: Hirudo medicinalis; assembly: GCA_011800805.1. Lineage (NCBI taxonomy): Eukaryota > Metazoa > Annelida > Clitellata > Hirudinida > Hirudinidae > Hirudo > Hirudo medicinalis. Next base: position 45,966 of record MPNW01000949.1, read on the forward strand.
CAAATCTTGATCGAAGTTTTCTTCGGAGATTGAATCGTCGTCCTCTAGGATGGTTCCCAACGTTTTCATTGATGAGAATGCACTATCGGCCTGCTGGGATATAAGTTAGGACAGAAATTCAAGGTCTTGGAGATGCTGGGACTGTTGGAGATTACGCTGATATCCGTTTCAGTTGAGGAAATGCTGCAAACACGCTCTGCATCGAGGATGTAATCGTAATTTGGTTGATAGGATGACTTGAAATTTTGGGATTCCTTTTCATCCTGAGCCGAAATTATGTTATGATGTTATGATTAACACACCTATTGATTTGCAAATAAATGTAAAACGAATGCTAAAACCTAAAAACCAATACGATTTAAATCTAAAAAATTCAATTTGTGACCAAATTGTACCAAACAAACGATTTAAGCTTTTAATAGATTTCGTATAAAAATGAAGACAATTACCTTGCATTTCTGGCTTATTTTCATGAAGGCGAATACTGCCAATCCAATTACCATTCCAAGAATAATGACCCCCAATATGGGCACCCATATGGCTAGATAGAGTTGCCTGGGTTCTTGTAACGACATGGGGCTTTTCCGGCAATCATCGAAGATTTTGAGCGTCAAATTAGCGAATGCTGACCCGTCGGTCAAGACACAGGAGACCAAACTTGTTGAGTTTGCATCACAAGATTCTTGTGATTCTTGACTGGTGAAGGTAGAAACTTTCCCAAATGACACCAAACCATCATAACAGGGTCCCTTGGCCGACAGATCAATCAAGTCACCCCGTCCCTCTTTTGCTATTGCGAGGAAGGACTCCCTAAAGGCATTTAGGAAGTCAGGGGGGCTTGAGGGAAGGGCTGTCCTCAGGAGGAAGAATAAGAACGTATGACTACGAAGAAACAAATCCATCCTAACATCTTAAAAGATAAGTCAAGATTCTGCATGCAAACAATAGACGGACAGATCCAACTTGAATGCCCATGGTCTAAAGTTGTCTAAATACTTAAGTTTAAAAGGTGCTTTGCCTTTATTTCGGTCCTCAAAGTAACAACCTAAACCTCGCCAGAACAAGAAAAAATCTTCTAAAGAATTTAAAATGTCAGACTCAGGGGCTTAAGACCACAAATGTCATCAATTCATAGCTTTAAAGACAATAAACAGCCTGTAACTCGGACGCACGATTTTTAATACGGGCGCTGTTCAATAACATGAGTAACGATTAATTCATATGCTTATGTAAATAGTTCAGTGGGAGGATGTGTGGCTTGCCTATCAGTATTGCGTAATTTCCTGTTTGACCAACGAATGGGCCAGCTGGTCGAGCTTTCTCGATGTTCCCGGGTCCATGTTGCCGTCCATAAATCGGCCCCAAAGGATACTTCGAACAAATAGTCTTAGTTAGGGAGGTCATTGGTTAAAAAAAAAAGAACCGGCATCTCTTCAAGCCGTTCGAGGGTTTGCTCCCCTGGAAAAAGCTGAAAGCTGAGTCCTGTCCCTCATCACTTTTCTATCCTTACCGACTGGTTGCAGATCGAAAGATAACCTGTATCAGTTTTGTGCTAGTTGTGAAATGTCGTCTTATTCCCAGATAACAATGCATTTTGACATTTGTGTATATGAAATTATGTGATAATTTACATAAATTACATCCTTGTTTGCATTCAAGTAAATGCAAAAATTTTCAATGAAAAAGGAGTGCTAACACTGTTCATTACTGAGGAGACAGGAATGTACTCAGACTATAACAACTCTAAACTGAGTACAATTTGGTGTTTGACAAACGAAAACACGTCTTCGATTACGTAAAAGAAAAAAAAAGACCGTGGGAGCATCTGTGAACTTTCTCATTCTTAGGACAGTTGGACAGATTTTGTGAGCCTCATTGTCCACTCAATTCATGATGTTTAAAATTAATATTTAATAGTTATTACTGTTGCTTTGCAAATGGTAAAATATTTGGACATGTAATCAAATATATAGTGCGCCTTAGAATCCTGTTCCGCTGGTAATTTTAGCGATCAAAACATTTTGTGGGGAGTCCGCTACGGTTCCTTAAAGCTACTACCAATGAATCGACTAACACCTGTTTATTTATTTTTTGTATTGTAAATAAAAAATGTGTAGTAAACTTGCCATAGACTTAATATCTTGCTTTGTCGACATTCGCCTAAAAGCTTAAGTCAATGAATAGCCATTCTACTAAGGTCAACTCAACCTCATTACGATTTTTACAAGCTTCATATCTGATCCTTCATTCGTCTCCTGAGAAGGACGTAGGACCTAATTTTATCGAAATTGTTCGAGTCTTTCAATTACTTAACCTTAGTCATTTGTGAGGGCTTTTCAGAGCAAAGCTTGACTGACCTTTGCATTCATTTGCCCCAGCAAAAGAGATAACCTAATTTTAGTCTGGGCCGCGCCAGCACACAGCTGCTGCAAAAACAAGCTTATATGACTTGTGTTAGATTGTTGGATATTAACAAGGCCATGTTGAGAATACAACGTAATGCTGTGAGCTTCGGTATATATAAATGACTGAACAGATTCTGAAATAAAGCCTTACAATTACTTATTGATCGGATCATCATGTACAAAATCATGTAACTTGGTCGGGTAAGCTCAATATATCGATCGATCGCAGCGTTCGGAACAAATGGCAGCAGTCAAGAAAGAGCTTTTTATATTTTTGTTGGGTTCTCTCGTGCTTACACATTCCAGAAAGTACAATATCCTCATCTTTCCTTCGCCGTTTTACAGTCACACGGCATCCGTATATGCCATAGGAAGAGAACTCATAAATGAGGTTTGATTCTGCTTCCATTTTCAGATCAGCTTTTGATCTCTTTAGAGTCGAGAGGCCGAGGCTATCGATATCGATGATAGGATGAAATGAGAATTTTAGTTCAAGATGGAAGATGGAAATTCCGAACGCGAATAGAATATTTTGTTTTTTGGTCGCTGTAATTATTGTTAGTCCCCAGATGGGGTACACATTAGATTTCTTGATGGGATTTGCGAACCTGCTTGGCGAGGACGATCAAAGTCTGTGAATGTCGGAAGCACAAAACTTAGAGACCCATTTTCATACTTTAGTAAATTCTTTTTAAAACTAGTCTCGATTCCCGTTAAATCTTATGAGAATTATATCTCGCTGTCACATTTTTTCGACATCCGAGTCTTTGCAAATGACTTAAATCAAACCTCTTCCAACTTCAGGGCCACAAAGTTCACATGCTCCAACATTGGAGTTTCAAGGTACCAGAAGGTTGGTTGGAGGATGGAAAAATGGAAGTCCATAGATACGGTTCTCCGGAACTGGGAGGTCAGAAAGTCGAGGAATATGTGGCCAATCTGACCCGAGAATACCTGGAGTTCAATCACGGATTTGACTTCTACCTGACTAAAATGCAGCAGCTCAGTAAGCATTTGGTCATGGACATGTTGAGTGAAAACGAGCAATTGATGAAGAAACTGGAAAATCTGAAGTTCAACATTGCTGTGGTAGATTCTGTCTTTTTCATGAGGTTCTCTTGTCTCATTCCTCACAGACTTGGAATACCGATGGTAACTTACAGCGACTCGATTAACCCGTGGCTGGTTCGGATGCCGTGGTTTCCATCCATCTTTTCTCCAATGAGAATGTCCACAGACACCAATAACGATTTCACGAAGAGGCTCTCAAATTTTCTCACTTTTGTTTCTTTTAAATTGTTCCCACATTCCCTCGACTTGGATCAAAGCATTCTCAATGAATACCGCAAATATGGATACTTCAGCTCACTAGAAGACATCATTTCCAGATCAATTCTATTCCTAGTACCTGGGGATCCAGTACTAGACGTTGTTAGGCCGAGTACTGCAACGTGATCTTCGTTGGAGGACTGACGACTGACTTGATCAAAACCACCCCAAAGGTCGGAACTCTTCCAAGTGAATACGATAGTTTCATGAATGATCCAACAAGCAAAGCAATAGTTTTGGTTTCTTTTGGTTCGATGGTTTATTGGTATCCAGAAAAACTGGCTATTCTCCTCATAGAGACGTTCAAACTTCTACCCGAATACAGGTTCATATGGAAATTTCCAAACGATCACCAGCTTGAAATGCCGGAAAACGTGATGGCCGTGAAATGGATGAAACAGAATGAACTTCTGACCAAGAAGCAAATGAAACTCTTCATTACGCACAGCGGTAATAACGGCCAATTCGAGGCCATCTACCACGGAGTTCCGATGTTGGCCGTGCCTCTCTTTACCGACCAAATTCGAAACGCCATGAGAATCGTAGAGAGAGGGTTCGGAGAACAAATAAACTACAGGACCGCCACTCCAGAATACTTTGCGGGGCTCATTGAAAAGGTCAGGGTTAAATAGAGATAAATCGGATGATGTGGCAACACCAACCATACAAATTAGTTATTATTAGTAGTAGTATTATTATTAATATTATTTTTATTATTATTATTTAACATCAAAATTTGTATTTAATTAATCTGCAAATTTGGTTAAAGATAGTCGAAGATTCTTCCTACAAAGTCAGGGTAAAGAAGGCATCAGAAATGTTCAGGGATCAACCACAATCTCCAGCTGAAAGGGCAGCATTCTGGATAAGCCACGTCATCAAATACGGTGCCGACCACCTCCGCCCGACAGGAAACGACCTTTATATCTGGCAGTATCTTTGCATAGACATTTTAATTTTCTGCATCGCGGTTCTAGCTTCATCAGCGTTCGCCGTTTATGTTTTAATTCGATTCAGCATCGAGAGAATGTTGTCACAACTAACGACGACATCAAAGAAGCAAAATTAGCTACAATTTCCATCTCGCTTCCTTAATTCTAGAAGTTTAATTACCATCCATGATAATCTACCTAATAATCGAAACAAATTACTATAAAACGAGATTAATTTTCTAACAGTTGTTCTGAGCCAATTATACGTTCCTAACACGCTAAAAAATTCGCTACTAGCCTCTCATTCCACTTGTCGGATTCGCATAAAAAGATTTCCCGACGACATTGATGGAGGAACTTTTTGAGATAATTTAAGTTGCGATTTTGTTATAATTCTTTCTCGATTTTAACCTCCAAAAACGCCTTTTCGCAAGCCTTTTCGTCCAAACACGCGTTAGACATCGCCAACTCGTCTGCGAAAGATCGGGCGAAGGCGTTTAAAAGTAAACGGAATAGTTTTGTTTTGAAATATTTTCTTTAAAAAACTGACTGAAAAATGAAGTCTTTCCGATATTGTGAACATAAATCTGGAAAAGAAAAGAAAACAAGAATTCTCTAGAATATCGTTAGTAAGTCAGTCGTAAGTAGTTTCGGCAATGGCGCAGGAACAGACCAACAGAGCTGGAGTATGGACAGTCGTCAGCTAATCATGACATTAATAATAATTATAACAATAATAATATCAACATAATGTAGTCATAACGACAGTAATACTTACAACATCAGAGGCATCAGTGGAATCATAGATAGGAAAGTAAATTTTTTTTTTCTCTCAGATCATGCTCCTTGAATAAGCGTCCCAAGCCAAATACGTAAAAACATTTCACGAGAAATTTTGTCTTGGCCTTCTTGTCTAAGTAAGCGATACTTAAGTAAAACAGTACTCAAGTGAAGCATACTTGAGCACTGCTCCAGCACATCACTTGCCAAAACACAGGCAAGTATGATATGCTCTCTGTGTCCGACCGTGGCATCGTTGATGAAAATGTGGAGCAAGGAGATGCTCAGAATCCCCAGAAGAACGCAGAAGCAAAAGGGCAAAAAGATTGTACGAAAATACTTGAAGGAGAAAATAAGAAATGAAACGAAAACGAACGAGTGATTGATCGAACGAGGAGAAAAATGAAAAGAGACAAGCTGATGCGTTTTTAAATAAGAAAACAAAAAGTTACAAACAAGATAGAATCTGAAATCTGCAGATCTTGGTCAAGTTTAGCCTGTCGAGAAACGCACACACATGAAAAAATAAATTCTCAAAAAGATTTTCTGAAAACTTCAGGTCTCAAGGGACCTAGGGCATGTTTAAAAGCAGCAAAATCCCTTGCCAAAAAACGGCATCTACCCTATTCTATACCCGTACCCAAGTCTTCTCCCTCGATCGTCATCGCCATTTCAACGTCCCACTGACATCACCAACATACTGGCCTCGTGATCGTAAGTCTCAAAGGCACTTTATAAACATGCATTCCATCGTTGGCCGGCCGGTCTGTCGATCTCTCGCCAAGGTTTGGACGTGGTTCTCAGGCAGAGTCAAATATACTCTTCCTTTCTGAGCACTCTGGCTGCTGCCGCTGATGATGTCGGTGGTGGTGATGGTGATGATGATGATGATGATGACGACGACGACGACGGCATTATCAGTGGTGATATATCGAATAGATAAACGGTTTTTTAAGAGCACTTGATTGAAAAAACTACACGAGCCTAGACACTACATCAGTTGCAATGATTGTGACTGCCACGATGACGACGATGATGATGACGATGACGACGATGATAGTGATGACGATGATGATGTTGATGCCCTCAGGTTTAAGGGACGGAGAGCATTGGCTCCTCATGACAAGTCCTGAAGCATGCCTGAGAAGAATTCAAAAAGAGAAGGAACTTTAGTCAACAAATTAATGACATGAAAATCAGTTAGCTGTTACACGTGTTGGCCGATGATGACGACGATAATGACTATGATGACGACATGGTAAGAATTACTCATCACCTCCCAAGGCGTGCTTTTCCATACTGGGATCCAGGTCAAATGGGGAATCGCAGACGTCCTCCACTGTCGCGTCGACGGGCATCTTGTCCGACACTAGATTTATTATTATTATTATTATTATTATTATTATTATTATTGTTGTTGTTGTTGTTGTAGTTTCATTTTTTTATCAATCTACTAGTTGTGATTGTTGCTATCGTTAAAATGTTATTACCATGTTATGATAATTTTTATTCATTTAACATTCAAGCTCTTGTTGCTGCCGCTATTTTTTTTTTCTTTGCCTTTTGAGTTCTTTGAGTGCCTTGTCGCTCTGGCACTCTGTGGCAGTGCAAGCTGGGTTGAGAACACGACACGTAACTGTGCTGCTCAAACCCTCCTGCAGGAATGCAACCCTCTGAGCTGACTTGCAGATCAATAAACCACTGACTTTGGCAATTCTTCAAGGGATGGACATTGGGACTGACATTTCCGTCCAGAGGGGCCGAATGGGTTCGACTGACTGCCAGCTTTGGCTTGAGGGACAAACAGGCCGATATACATTTTAAATAAATAATAATACTTGATAATAATAATAATATTAATAATAATAATTGTTATAATATTCATAACAGTTGGTTGGTAATGATCATTAATTAATAACAAACCACAATCGTTCGTACCTTGAAATCAGCTCCAGGCAGCAAGTGGCTTTGGAAGTTAGAGAAACCTCCACTGCTTTGTCGACCATTGCTGTTGTTGTTGTTGCTGCTGCCACTGCCAAAGATGTTGCTGCCAACCACGTTGCTGAAGGGCATGGCAGTGGACCTTCGGGTCAAGGGAAGGTGAGTGCTACCCCCGGCTCGGTAGATCCCCGAGAAACGACCGCTAGAATTTCGGTAGGAATAATTCCTGTTTGGTTTGAAATTTATAAAAAAACATTATTTGCATGATATTGTAAATTCCTTTTGAGACTGTAGGATGCACGAGCAGCAGACGATCAATTGAATTCAAATTTGAATTACCTCAAATTGAACAACAAATTAACAAAAACAAAACTGAACCGGACAAGAAACATAAACGTCTGCCACGATCCACGAACCCTTTTGACTTGTGGCTTCGGGAGAGAAGCCACATTACTCTACGAACTGAGTTTCATCTATTCATTCTACCATTTATGCTATTCTTATACTTTAGTCTTTTGCGTTATTACTGTTTAAATCAATAATAAAAAAAAAAAGAACGAGAACAACAACTGACCGACTCCTGTCGAAAGAAGTTCGAAGAGGGACAGAGTTGTGGATTTTGTTGACCTGATTCGTCCACGACATGAGCTTCTTGCGCTGGTCCTCCCCGAAACAAGGGTGGCCCGAGCAGCCCTGGACCAGCCTCAGGAAGGAGGAGCAGAGGCCAGAGTCCGATTGGTGCTGCTTCGAGACCAGGAGCTCGGTCCGAACTGAGGTCAAGGAAAGGTCGACGAGGTTTGAAAAATGACAATTCTTCACCCATCACGATAGTAATAAGATAATACTAAATAAATAAGTGTCTTTCAATCTATTACGGCTGTATTATTTCCCTTAAGTAGACTTTGACTCAAAATTATTTCCATTTACAAAAAATTTACTGAAAATATCTCAGGTGACCATTTCCGAATCTTGTGCTCCTCAATTGTTCAACCCCCCATCAAATAATCAGACTCCCTCGAAATACTCACTCCTGCCGAGCAGGTTGAAGACCCTCGAGGGCAGGTTGTCCCTGTCGGCCAATCGGTGCGAGTGACAGAACCAGCTCTGCTCGTGGACCCTTTTCATGGGGGTCTTCAGCAGGTGGGTAAGTTCAATGATTGCCATGTGCAGGCTGTCCGGGTTGTTCTTGAGGCTCTGCCGGGTCGAGGGAGGAACGGATGGAACGTAATATTATAACAATAAATAATTATTAAATATTAGATTATAATTAATAAAACGAGCATCGTGATAAACACGAATTTATGTTAATCGATAGTCGATTATTATTCGTCGACCAAAATAGCCGACGAATAAAATGCCTCGACTAATAGTAAATATTGTTGAACGAAAAATTGTCCGAGTTTGCCAAGCGAGCTAAAAATTCGGCTAACGACGTGCAACAACGTGAATAATTCATTGGAAACCTCCTCCATTTCGTCCAGCTGCTGGGGTCGTTCCTGCAACTTCCTGATGTTCAACAACAGCTTGTCTCTGGCACCTTTTGTCACATCCTGATGATGATGACGAATGTGATGATGATGATGATGATGACGATGATGATGATGATGATGATGATGATGATGATGACAATGATGATGGTGACATTGATGATGACGATGACGATGACGATGACGATGACGACGACGATGACGACGATGATGACGACGACGATGATGATAATGATTATGGCTACGGCAATGGCTATATGAAGAAAAAGTGTTTGAAGCAATCACAAAGAAAACGAGAGAAATTGAAGATTCTCCGACGAATCAGATGAACTCAACACTCACGTGACCAGCAGGAAGCAGTCAAAGTCGAATTGTCGAAGTTTTATTTGACAAATTTCAAATATTTAAAAAAATATATTTTATTTATTTAAAATGTTATTATTCTTCAATTTCAAACAATACGACGTAATGAAACATTAAAAATAAATCAGTTTATAAATTGAAATGATTAGTGCTGATGTAAAAAATGTATTTGCTCATGTAATTGTTGTTATTAGATTATTTCCTGCAATCAACGTTTTTCATTTCACAGAACATTGTTCGAATGCCTTTGAAGAATTTTTCAGTCGTAAACCATGAAATGATGTCCTTGCAACAAATGCAGAGGTCTGCTTTGGGTCAGTGGACTCATCCATTGATACCCACCCTGCATTTCCATCCGTCGGCCATCCGTTCATCCATCCATCCATCCGTCAATTAATCCATCTATCCATCCATCCATCCATCCATCCATCCATCCGTCCATCCATCCATCCATCCACCCACTCACCAATTTAAGTTTTCGTAACCTCTGAAAACATTGAGTATATTCTGACAAGAGGCATTAAAAGATGTATCCTGGTTCTGACATCTGTCGAAAAGAACTTAAATTTCAATTAATTTTTACTCGAAAGTAATCGAGTACATTTCGTACAAAAGTGATTTTCCGTAAATTTTTGAATAAATTGAAAATGTGTTTTTGGAGAGCGAACAAACAGGGCTCCTACCCAGGACGACCAGGAGAGATTCTCGTGTTGGAAAAAAAAAAGTTTGGCCATAATTAATGGGTCCGCACCGATGCTCAATTTGTATGCTGCTCCAGGTTGCCNACCACATTCATTTACCCAGCCCATCCGAAACCCATCCCACCCACCCATCCATCCATCCACTCCACCCACCCATCCATCCACCCAACCCACCCATCCATCCACCCAACCATCCATCCATCCACCCAGCCAACCCACCCATCCATCCACCCACAACCAAGTCGATTCCGCCCATCGGCTCTCCACTCACCTTATGGTTAGCAGGAATTTCACGTCATCATTTCGATCAGCGTGACCAGACAGGTAGACAGGATCGAAGACCAGATTGACCACAGTCTCCGCGTTGAGGATCTCTTCAGAGCAGCCTTTGAAGATGCATGAGACATGTTAACTCACCTTTTCACTCACTCAGTCAGTCAGTCACTCACTCACTCACTCACTCACTCACTCACTCACTCACTCACTCACTCACTCAATTGCTCTTAAATATATCATTATTATCCTCTCGCTATGGAACTCATTCATTAACTCTTAAACTAATCAATTCACTCACTCACTCACTCACTCCCTCATTCGTTTACTTCTTCACTCACTCACTCCTACCTTCCAAGTCTTCTCCTGGAGGGTCATTTTCACGGCTATTAGCCCGTGCCTTATAGAATTTAATCCATCTTATGGTCGGTTGGAATGCTTTCCACATTGTGACGTACGTCCGTTTCAATTTCGGACTTATATTTCCGGGTCGTTCGTGGGGCATTTGGGGCAGCGATTGTTTGGAAAGTATGGGGACGTTTATATGTTTTGGGGATGAAAACTGGGAGGATTTATAGTTTGGGGGTGAAAAGTGGGAGGCTTTGTATGTTGGGGGTGAAAACTGGGAGGCTTTGTATGTTGGGGGTGAAAAGTGGGAGGCTTTGTATGTTGGGGTTGTAAACTGGGAGGCTTTGTATGTTAGGGGTGTAAACTGGGAGGCTTTGTATGTTGGGGGTGAAAACTGGGAGGCTTTGTATGTTGGGAGTGTAAACTGGGAGGCTTTGTATGTTGGGGTTGTAAACTGGGAGGCTTTGTATGTTGGGAGTGTAAACTGGGAGGCTTTGTATGTTGGGGTTGTAAACTGGGAGGTTTTGTATGTTGGGAGTGTAAACTGGGAGGCTTTGTATGTTGGGAGTGTAAACTGGGAGGCTTTGTATGTTGGGAGTGTAAACTGAGAGGGTTTGGTAAGGGCGTTCACGTCTCCCGGGGATCAGGATTTCATTTCCTTGTCCTCGGTTAATTGTCCCCACACGAATAATGGTTGAGCCATATTCGTGATTTGTTAGTAAATATTTTTATTACAATATTTGCCGATGGATGGTCTGTTTGCAGAGTTATTCTGATTTAAAATATAAACATTTGTATTTGTTGATATTTTATATTATTTTTTGATTTAATTAACATTAAATATTATTATTTAAACATTGAATTTAATTATTTAAATATTAAATAGTATTTAAACATTGAATATTATTATTTAAACATTAAATATTATTATTTAAACTTTATAAAATATTATTGTTTTATATTATCAGCTTTTTGATTGGGTCGACAGACAGACAGGTAAGAAAATTTCATAACTAACAAACAGCTCGTATTTGGTGAACACCTGTATTTTGTGAAAATTATTTGAACTGCAATTATTATACTTCCGCCCATAATAATAAATATTATTATTATTATTATTATTATTATTATTATTGTTATTGTTATTATTATTATTAATATTATTGTTGTTATTATTATTTTTATTATTATTATTATTATTATTGTTATTATTATTATTAATATTATTATTATTACGAATAATAGATTATGATGGTGAGGGGATAAATTATGATCGGGAATAAATTATTTAGCGCGTAATTATGGGGAACTTGCTTCCACGTCGCCCGAAGTCAACAAGTCCCCCTTTGAAGTGTCCTATCGTTTCTGATGGGGGAGGAGTTTTTATGTTTTTTATGATTATGATGATGATTATGACGATGATGATGACGACAACATTGACGATGATGTTCGCTACCATCATCATCAGCAGCAACCTCATCGTCATCACCATCACCACAACCACCACCATCATCATCATCATCATCATCACCATCACCATCATCATAATCATCATCACCACCACCACCACCATCATCATCATCATCATCGTCGTCGTCATCATCATCATCATCATCATCATCGTCATCATCATCGTCATCGTCATCGTCATCATCATCATCATCAGCATCATCATCGTCTTCGTTAACGTCGCCATCATTATCATCATGTCGTCGTAATCTTTTCCAAGAGGAGACGGTATTCCCTTGAAAACTCATCCCAAAGTCTTGCAATGTTCCAACTCGTAATTATTGTTTGAATGTTTGCCATGGCAATGACCTTTCTGAAGGTCTCCTATTTTTTTTTCCTGCCGCAACCTATTAGCGTCATCCATCATCTTCCTCATCATCACCATCATCATCATCATCATCATCATCATCATCATCATCATCATCACCATCGTAGTCGTCGTCGTCGTCGTCATCATCATCATCATCGTCGTCGTCGTCGTCGTCGTCATCATCATCATCATCACTCACCCTGGACGTGGAGAAACTCGTTTGTCCGCTTGACCAGTTCCGTCATGCTTTCCAGTTTCCTCTTGGTCCTTGAACTCTTGGCTCCGTCCGGATGACCTTTCTTGTGACCCGGTTTCGAGGTGTCCTTGACCTCCGGGGAGATGGTGTGAAAATTGAGGGGGGTCTGGAGCGGCAGCTCGACGAGGAGGCTACCCATGGGGGTGAGGAAGTAGACTCTGAGTATGCGTAACATGTCCAACTGCTGACCACTGTCCAGTGCTGGCATGGAGTAGTAGCAGCCCGTGCCTGGTCTTTTGTCTGGAGGAGATTTGAGTTGACAGGTGATGACGGTGATGATGTTGTTTATGATGATGATGATGATGATGACGATGATGATGATGATGATGATGATGATGACAATGATGATGGTGACATTGATGATGATGCTTATGATGATTATGATGATGTTGACAATGATGATGGTGACATTGATGATGATGATTATGATGATGTTGACAATGATGATGGTGACATTGATGATGATGATTATGATGTTGACAGTGATGATGATGATGATGGCGATAATGATAATGATGAGTTTAAACAAATCCGTGATTGCAAAAATAATGCAAAATAATTTACTGAAATGACGGATGTTGCAAGTAAATACAAATAGAATAACAAGTTCAACATGGTTGAGGGATGAAGAAGAGCAGAGCCAATAGGGGCTGAGGTCAGTAAGGTCAAGGTCAATACCCTTTGAACGAGCCAATCCTCGCCGAGAGAGAGCAGTTCGTCGTAAGTCAGTTTCTGCAGGAGGTTCGTGTACTTGTGGAGGCGGAGACTTTTCAACCAGGCCGAGAGAACTGTCGGATGATTGCAATCAACTCGTTGATATTCAAATGAGGTTTTGTTCGACAAACCCTCAGCCACATTGGATAAAGTAATGCCAACGTGTAAATCTTACACTCTCTTATAGGATACCTGCTAATTAATAATTTACGAATAACCAATGAAGACCGAACTAACTCATCGACCAATCGGAATCCTTGCCGTCGGCCGTCGCCCTGGCGTCGGCCTGCGATTCGTTGCTGTCGGTGGAGTTCGTACTGCTCTGAGGGGAGAGCGGCAAATGGGAAGAGTTCGGGCCGAGGATGAGTCTCATTCGGAAGGCCGGATTGGTTATCTCTTCGGCGGTTTGGACCTTATTCAGCCAATCGGGCACGAGGGAGATGGTCCTCGACAGTCTGGCATGACCGTCTATTTTTGGCGCCGGCGAAATTGCCTTGCTTTGCCTCGTGTCGCCTGCCGTGAATTATCAACCGACCAATCAACGTTCGGAGTCTCGGCCGGAGGTTTGTTTATTTTATCCCAGGCATTATCAGATTATTTTAATCGCACTTAATTCAACCCCATTTGACACCACCAAAGCAGATAATATGATTTTTTCTGTATAAATATAAATATTGAGGGCTCAATTATTTGTCGACCAACTTGTATAGCACCTACTGATGATGTGTTCGTCATCGCCGTCGACATCGTCATAAACAGAACTACACAGCGACTATAATCAACATCATCACCACTGCCTGCACGACTTCATCTACCGACCTTTTTCCTCTGGGTATGGAAAAGCCCTGCCCTTGTTTCCAAAATCCCCGAAGTTGTTCCAGATGCCTTGCGGATTGGGACCAAATGTCGTCCCGTTTCTGATGCCGACCTTCACCTTGTCGGCAAATGTCAAGTCCGTGCCAGACGAGTCTTCGTTGGGCAGCTCCCTAGAGGTCGGCATGGACAGGGACGGGGCTAGCCCCCTCTTCGTAAGGGTGTCGTACTGGACGGAAATACCGGAGTCCCTACTGGAGCAGCTAGAAAGCATGGAAAGGCGGCAGGAGTCCCTCGATTCTTTCTGGGAGCCATTGATGTTGTTGATGAGTTGCTGCTGCTGCTGCTGCTGCTGCTGATGATGATGATAATGATTGTGATTCCAGGCAAGGATGTTTTCCTCCGCATCTATGGTGGCTGAAAGGTTTGAGAGGAACGGGGCATGGTTAGCTAGACGACTTCATTGTAGGAAGTCATGATCGTCATGATCGTCATCACCAGCGTAACCGTCATCATCATTTCCATCTTCGTCGTCATCGTCACCTACCGTTTTTAGAATCCAGCTCGTCCCTTTCTGCCACCTTTGCTTCTCCCTCCTTCACGCGCGCGATGTCGCCGATGTCGCTAACGGCGCTGATGTCGTCGCTCGTGTTTCCGCTGTCGGATCCGGTCCTGATCCGGCCGGCACCGGTGACGTCGTTGTTCTTGGCGACACCGTGTTTCCATTGGGTGCTGCTACTGCTCGTTCTCTCCAGGTCGCGATGATGATGACGATCATCCTGATCCTGACGGAGGTCCGGATAAACCGAGAGTGGAACCGGGGCAGTCGGAGAGTTTCTGCCCGACTGGAAAAGATCCGATCCATTGAGGAGGAGTGCAAACCCCGAGAACTCGTTCCTCTTGAGGGCAGGGTGGATGCACATGTAGGTGAGCAGCTGTCTGGATTTGCTGGAGAAGGATTCGTTGTTGTTGTTGTTGTTGTCGTCGATGCCGTTGTCTATGTCGTTGTCGTTGGAGGTGAAGTTGATGGCTCTGTTGAATGACCCATTGTACTACCATCATCATCAATATCATCGTCTACACCATCATCATCAACATCATCATCAACATCATCGTCGTCGTCGACGTCGTCGTCATCGTCATCAACATCATCATCATCATCATCATCATCGTCGTCGTCATCATACTTTGGTATGAGTTTGAGGTATTCCTGTTTGGCGGAGTTGTTTCCAGGCTTGAGGAGTGGAAATCTTAGGAGGAGGTTGGAGATCATCTCGTTCCTGCTCTGCCTGGAAAGGTTCCTGACGTAGCCTGGAATGACATCATCATCGTCGTCGTCATCATCATCATCATCACCACCGTCGTCGTCACCATCATAGTCGCCGTCTTCATCATCGCCATCATCGTCATCATCACCATCATCACCATCTTCTTCATCGTCACCATCATCACCATCTTCTTCATCGTCACCATCATCGTCATCATCACCATCATCACCATCATCGTCATCATAATCGAACCATCCGATGATACGACGACATTTGTGTAAACTTTTTGAGATTACTAATGCAACAGGGATGCGCCGGAGAAAACATGCACGATGATGATGATGATGATGATGATGATGGTGATGATGATGATGATGATGACGAAGACGATGCATGATGATGATGATGATGGTGCATGATGATGATGTTGTTGTTGTTGTTGTTGTTATTGATGATGATGATGATGACGATGATTATGATGATGAAGAAGATGAAAATTCCTTTCACGATTTCAGTAAGATGCACGATAGCCATCCTTCTCTTCCTCCCCCTCATGATCATCATCATCATAATCGTCGTCATGTTTCGACGTATTAAATGATTGGGATTCATTCCATACATCTGCTGGAGGCGAGTCGGAAACATTCCGAAAAAAAAACAAACGTTTGGAATGTTTGGCGGACGGATGGATGGATCGGTGGATGGATGGATGGATAGGTGGATGGATCCATAGAGAAGATGATGACAGTCATTATGCGATCATTATCCTCTGCATCCTTCCAGGAAGGCAGATGTCGGCATTTCCAAAATGGAAGAGTTGATTTACGCCACGATGACGGAGATGACAACGACGATGACGATGACGGTTGCACAGGCAGCTGCCGACGACGTCGATGACGACACCGACGACTGCTGCCTCCCGAAAACCCGATATTCTTCCTTTGGAGAGCAGAGAGCTGAAACCCGATAATGTCAAACTGCACGCTGAAACCAGATATAGCAACATCTCAAAGCAGGCAGCTCGGTCGGTTTTTGGCGATGATGTGGCGCGATCCTCGACTTACGAGAGACTGTCAAAGAGTCGGAACAGAATCGGCAAACATTCCTCACTGCAAACAGTCATTCCAGCGATACCTGACGCCTCTTTGCCGACGTCGACGACGTCCTCGAGGGCGAGGTTTGACGGACGTCACGTCACGTAGGCAATTTCTTTCTAGTTGTCCGATGGTGATGGTTCTGATGATGAAGATGCTGCTGCTGCTGCTGCTGCTGATGATGATGATGATGATGCTGATGGTGATGATGATGATGATGATGATGGTGATGATGACTAAGATGTCGTCAGTTTTGTGATAATTGCAATGAATTGACAGGGATGGTTATTACGATGCAGAAGATGATGAGGATGACGACGCCTCTGATGATGTTGTACGTGATCTTTAACTTTCTGCGTGATCCAACACTTTCGAGCGCATCATCATCGTCATCGTCATCGTCATCATCGTCGTCGTCATCATCGTCATCGTCATCATCACCATCATCATCATCATCTCTTAAATGTTACCTTAGCATTAGAAAAATCCCCTCTAAAAGGGAGTGTGTGCGTGCACCATCTCAAATTCACCAAAGCATGAAACCAAGACCAAGCAAACGATTGGATGCAGAGGATGACAAAAAAATATTGCCAAGTATTCCAAGGACAATAAACGACGACATTGGACGACGAAGATGATGATATCGAGATTCAAGGATGATATTCGAGCCCTGTTTTGATTTTATCTTCGCAAGGGTCGCGTCATCATCATAATCATCATCATAATCATCATCATCATCATCGTCATCATCATCGTCATCATCATCGTTATCATAATCATCATCATCGTCGTCGTCGTCGTCATCATCATGCAACTCACTCGAGTCATTTGCTTCCTTCTCCAGTTTGTCGTCATCGTCGTCCTCGTCGTCGTTGTCTTCACCGTTCGACATGTCGCCGGTCATCAGCTGCTCCAAGATCCTGATCAAGAACTTCACCTTCAGCGGAGGAGAAGAAATTAATTATTCAAGAACTGGCTATTTAATATTCATCACTATCACCATCATCATCACCATCGTCGTTGTCGTCGTCGTCGTCGTCATCATCATCCCTACCTGTCTCTTCTTCATCTTCTTGGCGAGGGCACACATGGTGACCACTTGTTCGCAGGGATTGCAGAGGTCAAAGAACTTGGACATGAGTGCCAATCTCTCGGAGAAAACGTGCGACGACGACGTCGGCGACGAGGACAGCCTCTGCGTCACCGACTGCTGATTCGAGAGCGTCACCGACTGCTGATTTGAGAGCGTCCTCGAGGCAGCCAACTTCTTCTGGACGGTTGGAGACTTCCAGGGCGACACGGGCAACGAAGGAGAAGAGCAGGAAGGAGATGACGAATGTTCCTGATGAGGTTGTTGTTGCTGTTGTTGCTGTTGTTGTTGTTGTTGTTGTTGTTGTTGTTGTTGTTGTTGTTGTTGTTGTTGTTGTTGTTGTTGTTGTTTGTCTTGTGTCTGAGGAGGGAGTGCTCGGAGCGCGGGTCTGGGGCGACAAAGAAGGGGCCAGGGGAACCGCGGTGGATCGACCCTGCCGGATTCGAGGGTATGGCGTCTATCATGTTTCCTGAAATAGTAATCATAATAATTGCAACAACAGCAACAACAACAACAGCAGCAACAACGACGACGACGACAACAATAATAATAACAATTCACCATTTCGCTTTGCCAACAGGTTTTACCAGGTTCGTGTTGTCATGACGACCGACGACGGTCCGTCACCAAATGAAAGACTCGCGCCTAGAACGAGAACACGACACCATCTGCCAAGGTGTACCTCGAGCACCTGCCTTTGTTTAGCGCCACTACTATGGCACTAATCCCGGACGGACGGAGGGACGGACGGGCCGAATAACTGGGGACAGATATGGATGAATGGTTTGCTTATGGGAGAGAGAATGGGTAGGAGAGAGAATGAGTAGAAGAGAGAGAGAGAGAGAGAGAGAGGTGGGGGTTTGTGGCAATTATCATCAGCAGCTTCTCGTGGCTTCTAGTTTGTGAACTAAATACACTTTTCTTGGACTACTTGGGTCCAATTATGACAGTAATTTGAATATCGAAAGCACGATGAAGATGAAGATGAAGATGACGATGAAGATGAAGATGACGATGAAGATGATGATGAAGATGACGATGAAGATGATGATGAAGATGAAGATGACGATGATGATGATGATGAAGATGATGATGATGAAGATGAAGATGACGATGACGATGATGAAGATGACGATGATGATGATGATGAAGATGAAGATGACGATGATGATGATGATGAAGATGATGATGATGAAGATGACGATGAAGATGAAGATGATGAAGATGACGATGATGATTATGTCAAAGGCCACACAGCCCCTTGGCCTCGATCNCTGAGGCATAAGCCATTTGACAACCAGGAAAGACTGGTGACGACTGGGAAAGATCAGTGACAACAAGGAGAGACTGTTGACAACCCGGAAAGACGGATGACACTCGGAGAGACGAGAGTGCCCAATAGGACCAGCAATCCAGGTGCACTTTTTACTGCTACGACGACAACAAATGTGATATGCCCCCGGGAATCCTGCCGAAAGGAGGGGGAGAATGACAAGTCCTCAAATAACATCATGGTAATCGACACGGCTTTAACTCGGACCTTGAATTTGGAATCTGCCTTGGACAATGGCATGCCAGAATGTGAATGTGCTTGCGGGAGACTGTTCAGAACGGATAAAGGTTTAAAGATCCACCGCAGCAAGAAGGGCTGTACATATGTACCGAAAAATTGTGCTGCCCCTGACATGCGTACAGGTAAAACGACGAATAGCACCAGGCCGGAAGACAACCACAGTCCTGAGTGTGATTCAGCTTCGGTCCCTCAGTGGAGTCCTCCAAAGCAAAGGATAAAGTTTCCCTCCAGCAAGGAGAAGGAGAAGTGGCAAGAGTTGGACAAAGCACTTGGACAAGGTCTGAGGAAGATGATGAAAAGGGATTCTTCAATAACATCAGTAACAGAATTTATCTATCAGACAAGCCTTGTAAAGTTCGGTCCCAGACAGATCAAGCTCCCAAATGAGCCGAAATCATCAAGAAGGCAGAGAGAACTTGCGATTCTCAGGAAGGAAAAGAAAGTACTTTGACGTTGCTGGAAGGAGGCTGATGAAAGTGAAAAGGATGGTCTAGCGGAGCTATTGAGTGATGTCAAGAGGCGAGCCAGGGATCTTCGCCGAGCAGAGAATGCCAGGATTAAGAAGTGTGAAAGAAGGCCAGCAAGACAAAATTTCTTCAAAGACCCGTACAGATTTGGGAAATCATTACTCGACCCTCCAAAGTCGGGTGTGTTAAAAGTGGATCAGTCAGAACTGGAGGAGCATCTGTCAAGAACGTACAGTGATNATGTCACAAATATTGTCGTCATAATTCAAATAATCATAACCACTCCACTGACACTACTACCGTCATCATCATCATCATCATTATCAATCATCATCATCATTATTATTATTATTATTATTATTATTATTATCATTATTACTAATAATTATGCTATTATTATTGTTATTATTATTATTATTATTTATTATTATTATTGCTATTATTATTATTATTATCATCATCATCATCATCATCATAACCACCATCACCACCACCATCACCATCGTCATCATCATCGTCATCTTCATCAACAACAACAATTTATTAAATGTCCTAAGACTTAATCACCTGCTATGAAATCAACTAAAGGACTCATTCATCTCTTTCACTCATCATCACTCATACGGAAACAGGATGCACAAGTTTTCTTTCTGAACCTCTCACCATGTCTCTCTGCCTGCCTGCTCTTCTGTCTGTTTACGTAATTGTCCATTCCTGTGCCTCTCTCTCTCTCTCTCTCTCTCTCTCTCTCTCTCTATTGAATCTTATCTAATTACTTTCATTGCCTTATTATTAGTCTGTACTGTATGCTTGTGTATCTGTCTCCATCTTCAGTTGTATGCCTGTTTAACAGCCTAACTACTAGGATGTAGGCTTGGGTATCTGTCTCCATCTCCAGTTGTACGTTTCTTTCTGTCGAAATCTTTGTTTGTGGTTGGCGAACCATTCTAAAGTCCAATCGATTTCAAGGAAACTTCAAGGATCGAACACAGGAGAAAGTGTTGAAGTCATCAACTGATCGGGAACGAGCAGTCGTTAGGAGAAAATCACAAACTAACTCCCCGATAAACTGGTCTATAAATTGGTCTCCCTCAAACAGCCCTGTGCCTTTATCGACTTGTTGTTCGGCTCTTCTCTGAAAATTTACTTTCGACTAAAATAGACAGAGCTGGTAAGAATGGAAGAAAGAAAGAATGAATGAATGAAAGAAGTGACAATGAATGGACGCATGAGATTTCGGTCCTATTGATAGACGAAGAATCAATGTTTTCGAGTGGGCGACTCCCTTTTCGATAATACAGCAAGTGAATGTCTCTGGGGAGTGTTTGTGATTTTGAAAACCGCATCCCATGACATTTTTGATGTTCAAGACTAAGTTGGAAGAGCAGCAACAGGATTTCGGCCACAGCAACGGAGACATGTGATGACGACATCG
>MPNW01000950.1:22700-43293 GCA_011800805.1 Hirudo medicinalis
TATCAATTTTTGTAAATAGTAATTATTGTATTGTTTCTTATTGCCTAGCTTCAATCAAAGCTCAAATGCCAAATGTGACACTAATTAAGACTATAATTGTGATAACACATTTTCAAGCAATAAATATGTTTTTATTCGAATAGTATGAATTTATAATTGTAATTTTTAACAACCATTAATCTATCAATGAATATCCAAACCATGTTGATCTTAGTTCAAAATGAACACCCACATTATTAGGATTGCCAAAAGCAGAGATGCCAATGAGATGGTCATCTGTAGAATGTTCCAGCCTTTGATCAAGTAAGCCAACCCTGGTAAGATGATATAACACAAAGTCCAGAAATTTTGGAGAAAAATGCCAGGCAGTGTCCTGCGTTTGGCGTCGAAGAATTCCAGTACGAGCATAATACCTGAGGTGGCGTTAATCTATGGAAAATATTTAAAATAGTTTTATTTAATTGGTTTATTATTATTTTTGGTTGGTTGTTTTAACTTTCAATTATATTACAGGTCATCCTTTAGCGGTTATACATCATTTCCGATGATCATTCTAAATTATGTAATCTGTGAAATTTACGACTTAGTCGTTGTCAAAAATATTATTCTTACGTTAATGTAATTATCTGTTGCAATGATTTAACATTTCGGTCGTTAATATTTTTAACTGTTAATATGTTATGTAATAATTTAATGACTGTATGCCCATTCTAGTAGTCTTACAAGTCCAACAATGACCCAGGTTCAGAAAGAAACTAAACAGCCATCCTTGTCTAAGTTGTGCATTCAAAAAATTATAGAATTTTTGTTGTGTAATTTGTTGGAGGAAATTATGTTATCTCCGCTTATTTAACAATTGTTGATGTATGAGACATTACTTCGGAATTACATTAAACAGTCTTTTTTCAAGAATCGTGATTCCGAAGAATCGTGCCAACGGTGTTATTGAAGGGTAATTTCATTAGTTTAACTAATAAAAAATGTTATTGTCAACGAGATTGTCAAGGCAAGTATTTTTAAGTAAGCGAAAAACTAATGAAGCATATCTTTTCGTAAATTTATTATAAATATATATATTATATATTATATTTCTTACCGCTACGAAGAAGCCCAGAGTGGCTTTGCTCAGAGCAAACATTACGTATCCAACTGAGTAAGCATTAATCACTCCGATAATGCAGATGCAGATGTGGGTGATGATGTGGAGCCTCTTTCGACCATACCTGTCCACCACGAAGGAACAGATATCCCCAGTTATTGAGCCCAGTTGGTACAAGGTTTGAGACAATTCGGCCATGTAGTTCCGATCGCAGACCAAGCCCCACTGACGGAAGAATGAGAATAAAGCTTTCGTAATCATTTCATGTATTTATTAGCGTAATACACACCCTGGCGGTGGAGCACAAATTATTAAAAATTTCACTTTGAAATTTAAAATCAATTTGAACTTGCGGACCTTTTCCTAACAAACGTTTACTTGGCAACATTTAATTTTACCTCAAATTAGAATGTTAACAATTTCCTACAAATTCATTAGTTATTTCATGCTTAGAAAGCCAATAAATGTAAAATAAAGTATTTTTAATTAAAGTTTTAAAAAATAAGAATGTTCAAAAGAACTGAAAATCGTTACCTCTTCCACAATGGTGCGGTAACCATTGTTTTTGAATGTCCAGTTATTACACTTCACAACAGGAACACCACCAGTCTGATGATCGTACTTTTCAGTGTAACATTTGGGATCAAAATGACTTTGATTTCCTTCACTCAAATTTGACCACATCTGAGAAAGTTCAATGTGTGTGGTGTTTCTTTGATTATTCCCTGATTCTGATTCCACACAGGTATGCGGTGGTTCCCATCCTGTAAAGATCAGCATTTATTTGCTTCAGTAGTTTAAAGACAATTAAACTCATAATTTAGTAATTAAATTACTA
Organism: Hirudo medicinalis; assembly: GCA_011800805.1. NCBI lineage: Eukaryota > Metazoa > Annelida > Clitellata > Hirudinida > Hirudinidae > Hirudo > Hirudo medicinalis. Next base: position 24,638 of record MPNW01000950.1, read on the forward strand.
ATTTAAAATGTTCGACATTGTTGAAAATGCCGCATTTTGAATTGTTCCCTAATGGTAATGATATACATGGTATATCGTGATTACGCTACTCCATAACACCATCAGATCATCATCGATGAACAAAAAAATGTTTTTGCCAAAACATTAAAATGGCGGATTCCATCTCCTAACTTCAGCTTGTTCAATATCAAACAGGTCATTCAAATTTCCATTAAATTGTTGTTCTATCTCTCGTTCTTCTAGATGTATTATTCTTGAATTACTTTGCTGACATAAGCACTAAAGAATATTAATGACACAGATATGGAATAGAAAATAAAAAACTAAAAATGCCTAATCAGCAATTCATTTTAGTTTGTTGATTTGAAAATGTAACTCAAAAAAATCCAATTTTAGCAAAATTTAAAATATTGAAAAGTTTGACCTCACTGAGGTACCAATAAATATTAATATTTTGGAATGAAAATTGACACATTATTATGCATCGTAAAAGGAACAAAATCGGGGATTTGGGTGCGACGTTTAAAATTTAAAAAAATATTTTAGCTTATATATTTCAGTGGCACCCTACACACTACATTATTATGCGAAACCCATGACATCATGAGAACCAGGCTCACCGACAAAAACAATACTAAGACCATGCCAACAGGGTGGTACAGTCAGTGTTGTTCCAACAAGAAAATACATGAACAAGTTCCATCTTTTCCATCCGCCTATCTGAGCCAGTGCACTATCGACGTTCATAAGTGATATTCTGAAATTTCTTTACGTTATTTTGTAATAATTACAGAAGCACTTTAATGATAGCAGATGCAAAATACGTGTTGAGATCTTAAGAAAGATACAACAAATAGCCACCTGCTTCGTAAGGTGTTCAGACTTTTAAATATGTCGCCGCATACGCTCAAGACATATTCAGAGCTTCAGTTGCACGTTTAAATGATCTCGGCTGGCTAATGTCCGCGCAAATAGAATTTTGAATTCATTATTTGGGGATCAAAATTTGCGCGATTTAATAGCTACCTAATGTTGATTGCAATGACGATTCTTGGCTGTTCACAGCCAAATATCAGTCATTGTGAAGCGCTGGGCAGAAGGAAGAATGTTCAAGGTGAAAGGCTTGCGTAATTTCAAAAATAAAATAAAATTGAGAAGGGGTTAACAATGCAGCTGATGTTCTGCTCGATCAGAGTAACCAAACTTGATGTTGAATCATTTACACTTAAAAGCATATAATATAAAATTAATGTATTAATATTTATAATTAATATATGTAATAAGTTATACGTCACGATATATATATATATATTATTATTATTATAATTTATTATATATATATTATATATATATATATATATTATTATAATTTATTATATATATTATTATAAAAATATATTATTATAAAAACTAGCAAATAAATGGTTGACTCACCGATGAAGACAATGATGAGATCAGCCCAACATGTTGGAACAAAGAAAGAAATGCAAAGAAGAGCGAACACAAACATGTTCCACCTTCTGAAACCCCCGACTCTAGCCAAGGCCCTATCAATTTCCATTTTTGTGCCAACAATAAACTTATTTTGAATAAGCAACAATATACGAAATAACAAATTGTCCTTAAGAAATTCAGATGGTAGTTTACATCAAAAATTACATCTTGTTGCAACGTGATGGGCGACCTTTTGGCGAATTCACTTTTTTTATGAGACCATCTGTGATCATTTGTCTAACAATAAGGTTCTATGCCAGAATCAATATCAATGCAAATAACTAATGATTTGCAATAAATAATTATCTTTTACAAGCGGAAACATTAACGACTAAATGAAATTAAAAATTAATTTTTTTTTTCGAGTATTTAAATGTTTACTTAAAAGTTCCCATATGACAGGTGTTTCATATGGGACATCGGACATAAAACATGACCATAACTTTAGTCGTTGTCTCAGCAGCAGTACATGATAACTGCTTTTATTAACTTATTATGTTACATTTGAAACAATTTATGAAATTAAATTGTAATAGTAAAGCTAATCGAGGCAGAATGGACCAGATCCTGGGACCATTTGAGCTGCAGGGGGCCTAAACTATACTTAATTATACGAAATTCGTTTTTCAAAAACAAGTCGTCATACAATTCCTAATAATACAAACTCATTTTTTGTTGACATCGATACTATTTAAAAAAATTGTTTTCGTTAAAATATTGCAAAAATGCCGTATTAAAAACAAAATATTTCTACACTTTCCATGCCGTACGAGAAATTTTTTTCGTAAAATTGCCGGGCCCCTGGCACTTGCCCACCCCTCTTCTCGGCAGCCCTCAAACATATACCATAACTGAACTTGCACACGTGTTTGTTTGTCGCTTTAACAAACATAAACTTTCAGTTCCATCCGCACTTGGATCCATTTCAGACCTTCGCTATTCTTCCTTCTAACACCCGAATTAGGAAGCTGACATACGCTTCCAACAATTTCCAGTAAATAGTCTACTATTGACCAGTAATGCTCTACTGTTTTAGACAAACGGGCTTGAGCAGTGCGTACTCGATTTCCAGTTTTCTACTGTTTCAGAAAATCGATAAAAAAAAATTAAATAAATGAGCATAACATAAAAAAAAAAATTGAAAAATAAAATAATATTTAAAAATTTTAATATTCTAAATCGTAACATTCACAATCTTTTTATTTCCAAACATTCAAAATCTTTCTTGAAATGAGACAGCAATGTGCGCATGGTTTACGGACACCTTCCTTCGTGAGTCGTGTGATCTCTTTATACATTTTTTTATATATTTTTTTGCCTGATGGCAAATAGAACGTATTTTTGCCTTGGTTAGTTTTTGTTTCTACCGATAGCGAAATAGGTTGCCCTGTTTAACTATCCCGTTATTCGGAAAACTTGTCACTGAACTCATCCGTCAATCTTCACATCCGTTACGATTATTTTTGTGATGTGGGCAACATAATAGCACTGTTTCTTCGGCTTCAGTAAGCCATTTCCCTCAATACTTCTCTGGTAAACTCTATCAAGATATTCCGAGATAGACATGCACATTGTCTTCTCCAGAATAGCATTCAAAGAGAACCGGCAAAAATATACCACAAATGTCTTGAAAATGTCACGATTTCCGGAGTGGTGGATTATGAATCCTTCGACGAGTTGCATTAGGGCAGCGATAAATATTTGCGATTGATCGTACTTCGAGCATTTATACAACCTGCACGCCTCGTACAGTATAAATATCCTGTTATGCTGTTGAAGAATTTGAAGTTTGTAAAGTCGCATAAGATTTTTTTAATGGATTTTCTTGCTCACCAATTTCCTAAACGCCTCTCTTCGCTCACTGAGCTCCAGATTATCATCCCAAACTTTTGTCAACTGTTAACATTCTCCTAAATCCACTTTGTTGTACAGAATCGTATGTTATCTATAATTTCTTTACGGCTTTTTGGTCAATGCCTGAGGAGCATCGCTGCTACTAGCTACAACTTCGGTCACAGATGAAATAGTGTTAGATATTTCGGGTCATTTCTCACAAGCGATGTCTGCTGTTTCAGTCAATAATTTCATTATTCTCTATCTCAGTCTACATACAAAATTGAGTTTTTTCTTTCCACCAGCGTTGATATAATTTCGTTCTATCCCGTGATTCGTGTTGCGTGATGTCAAGAATCTGTATCTCTCACGTATGATAAATGTTTTCGGATTTTATGAACACACTTATCTGCTCAAAGCTTAGCTGATTGGTGTCCAATGGGGGATTTATTTGAGCTTCCAATGTCTCTAGTGACTTGTATGTTTCAGCACTCTGGTTCGTCAGAAACTTTGGCTGCCTTGGTAATTGAGACCGAATTTGCCAGCAGGAACGTCTCGAACCTCTTGAAGTAGTCTTTGAATAATCCCTCCTGTGGTGTAAAAGATTCGAATTTTGTAATTTTTTTTTTAATTGCTTTTGACTGCTAATATAGCACGTGCTTTGAGCCACTGACGATTTATGTAATTCTGTGCGATATTTCGGAAAACTTTTGAACCAATTCGTCTTTGGTTGCTGTGATTGTACAGAAGCTTGTTGGCAATGTGATACAATGTATGGATTCATCGATTGACACTTTCCCATTCCCAATATCTAACAAATGTTTAGCGAATAGTTCAGCAGATGTACCATGTTGTAGTTGTGCATGCATATTTGACTTCAAAGTCAATTTCTGCACGTGTCCCAATAAAATTGATGATTTGAGACATGCATTTATTTCATCAGCAGCTGTTGAACGTGGTATAACTGGTAGATTTTGTCTAAAATCGACAGACAATAAAATAAGTCCGTCACCGAAGGGCTTTTCAAATCCTCTCAAATCTTTTAGTGTGCGATCAAGCGCTTCCAATTCTTTTTTCTGCGCCATAGTGCATCCGTCCCATATAATGAGTTGACATGATTGGAGTACTTTACCCATTCCAGAATTTTTGTAGATATTGCACGTTGGTGTCTCAGTGATTCACATATTCAAAGGTAATTTCAGTGCTGAATGCGCTGTTCGGCCACCATTCAAAAGAGTTGCTGGAATTCCAGACGATGCAATTGCCAGTGCAATTTTGTTTTGTGAACATATGGTTGCCAAAATAAATGAAAGGAGAAAAGATTTGCCTCCTGATGAATCAAGGAAATACAATCCGCCTCTTTGGCTTGCAATTGCATGCATAATTCTGTTATACGCTATGCGTTGTTCGGGAACCAATTTCGGAAGATTCGTTTGAACAAATGTACCCAATTCGTCGGCATCAAAGTGAGTTTCTCGTTGCAAATCACGACCGCAAATGTCGTTTGCAGATCGATTCGGAGCAAGCATCTCATTGTACCAGTGCTTTGTTAGCGAGTGCCAAACATATGTCCTCAATCGAAAGCAATGCTTCATTATACACTTTTGGTGGGAATTGAATGGTCGGATTTTGATTCGATGAACGCAAACGATGTAGGATGTCTTCACTCATGTAGTCCTTGTATTTTCCCAAATATCTTTGGATGGAAAGCACGTTGTCAATATGATTGCAAGTAACGTGCGTATTTCATCGATGGATGCAGTCACATTTCCCACTACAAAAACTGCCATATCGCTTCCTTTGTTAACGTATTTGCAAATGTACTTGATAGATTTCACCGAATTGCAATACTCGACATTGATGCGTATAAAAACAACGTCAAGTCAAATGATATTCCAATGTGACATCATAGAAGTAATATTAAACATAATTATTTACTAATAACGAGTGATTGAGAAACCTGCAATGAAACCAAATCTTCGACGGTAATACTTCTATTTGATTGGCGATAATGTTAATATGGTTAGTAAAGCCAAAACGAAAACCAACGCTCATTCACATTGCAAATTTACTTATGAATATGTATTGACTCATGAATATGTATTAATTTATGAATATGCATTTCAAACAAAAATATTCATAAAAAAAAGTGTGAACGACATTTTCCATAGCAAAGAAATTTCCTGACAAAATGTGTTTCACTTCAAAATGAAGGTTAAAACGTTTGTAAAATTCGGCTCCATGCACTCAAATACACAGACACAGACACACAACAACCTGATTCAACATATAAGAGCACTTATCTTCACAGTCATCAACTGATGGAACCTTCCACCTCCCAACCTAAAACATATAATAAACCCAGGGTTATGCAAATAACCAGAACAAAGGAATTAACTTTTATGATCGTGTAAAGTTGGCACAACGATTAATATTTCTAAAATTACCGACAAATTACACAAAAACATGAACAAATCGAGCTTAAGTTCATCTCCTATTTTGACAGCTGAAGAACTTGTTGGCATTCAGCTTGTGGCAGTCCTCGACAGTCTCTGGCAAGGGCTGGTTGTTGGTCTCGGGCAGGAACAGAAGCAGGAAGCTGACGATTATGGACACCACACCGAACAGAATGTTGGGAACCCAGAAGAGATCCGTTTTAATCTTAAGAATAAAAAACAATATTCCACTAAATAATGGAATTGATTTAAATTAATATATTGTTTATAATTAAACATAATTGGTTCCATCGGAATGATGATGGCGATGAAGACAATGATGATGACGATGATTATAACGATGATGATAACAATGATGATAACGTTAGCCTACTAATTAATGCCCATCGTATAATTAGGATGAAAGTGACCCACAAAAAAATAATAATAATCTATTCATGACGTCATATTTTGTTAGAATATGTAACATACCATGTAAGCTGCCATTGGAGCTAGTGATGTCCCTACTCGACCCCATATCTGACATATGCCACAGCATGTAGCCCTGAAACGTCGTCAATTTCCTTTACTACTCATAATATTATTGACAATTATTAATAATATTATTAATATTATTTATTCCACGCTGCTTACCTCAGATAAGTGGGAAAAATCTCTTTCGTGTAGAGTATCATGATGGCGAATGTGGCTGAGACGAATCCCTTTGAAATGATGACGAAGGTCAAGTTCACCCAAATCATGCCATCTAAAAATCGCATAGATTTTAGAATTTACTCGCTCCATTTGAGGCTCAACAAGTGAAGGTAAAGAGGTTTACATCTGTGTTTAAATGAGGGAAAGCAGTGGAAAAGTTTGAAAACCTGTTTTTGGAATGAAAATGATGACAGCCACACAGCATCCCGCCACGAAGAGAGTCACAGATGATGTCAACCTCCTTCCCATCCTGAAAACAACAAATTAACTTTCATAGGCATAATTAAAGATTATTTATGTTTTATTACTATAATGTTAAATAATACATTGAATTCAACATAGTTTGAGGAAAACACAAATAATCTCTATATATAACGAGTATGTATAACTTACGTATTGTAATCAGGGCTGATGAAATGGCATGAATTGTAAAAGAGAATTATATGGCGAACCTTCTTGAGGAAAGCGAAGCCAGCAAAGTGGCTGGCCATTCGACGAGTCCCAAGAGCACAAAGTTCAAGAAACGATCTCCTTCCAGACTTGGAGTCGCCAAAATGAGGCCATAAAACACGAGGCAAGTGGAAAACCTGCAAAAGAAATTTATGGAAATGAAATTGATGGAACCACAATAACCAGTGATCTGGGTGACCTCTAACCCTAGCCCAAATATTCTTATTTAGAAAATATACTTCCTATGTTGTTTCTCAAGATACACGCTCTTACATCACATCACAAAATACGATCGGCTCCTCACCACAAAGAGCTGGATATGGCAAGAAATTTGAGTATGACTGGATCCAGGAGGTATCTGAACTTTGACCTCGGTTTCACAGCGTCAATAATTGGGTTAACGATGTGAATGTCAACAACCTCCCTTTTAAATTCATCCCCTGCGATAACATCTTCGCTTTTTGAGTCGCTGAAGAGATCAGATGTACCATCGGAAATGTCAGAACTTTGCTTTGAAACAACCTGTTCCGTTGCTGGGTTTACAGCTTCTGCAAGTAGCTTCTCTCCACGATCGAGCTGTTGTCAAGAATTTATTTTATAAATCACTTTATTTTAGTGTTTTTTGAATGTTTCTGAATGCGAAAAATAAAAATCAATAAACAGATCGACATAAATTTAACAGATAAATCACAGTCGAGTAAGTCTTCAGGCGTAAGCACAAGAAATCGTCAAACAGTTGATTTTATGCAAAATCAATCACATATCAAATGCCTCTAGGTTATCAAATTTTGTCAATGGGCAATAGTAATACCAAATAATATAAAATACAATAGTAATAGTAATACCGTCACCAGTAATTTTACTGCCACTTGTAATAGTGACAAAAATATCTAAGGCAATTGTACCTCCACTTTGTTCCACTTGGCGATCTTTTCAAGAATTCTGACAGCTTTTTTAGTTTCGCCTTTGGACAACAACCATGAAGGAGATTCGGGTATGAGGCTGATGCGATTTGACATTTCCTTATTTTGTTTCGAATGTAAGCATTTTCTAACCAAAACATTAATGGAGCGAGGAATTTCGTGGTAACTTGAAACATAAACAACAACAACAACAGCAGCAGCAACAACAACAACAACAACAACAATAACAATAACAATAATAAATGAGCCATTAATAGAGGCTGACTTTTCATCATCATCATCATTATCATCGTCCTTACTATCATTAACATTATCAATATCAATGTCAAATGCATCATGTCGTTACTTTCACTTAAAAATTTTGTCAAACGTAAGATTGTTGCAAATTTGGTCAGAACTAGAGACAATATCACGAACGTGGTCTCCAATCGATTTCTAAAACAGACATGAAAGAAGTAGATGATGTTATTAATTTCACTGTTAATATTATTATCATTATCATCACAATTAGTATCATTATTAAAACAATTAATATCGATTGCTAAACACCGACGACTGAGGCACATGAACATGTCAGCAAGTTAACACTTACAGTGTCAGACAGGCAAAAATCGGCGATATTAGCGAGATCGCCAACTGTAAGTTGATCCAACTTTTGATGAAATAAGCCAACCCTGGCAGGAGTACGTAGCATAGCGTCCAGAAACATTGGAGCATTATTCCAGGCATTGTTCTGTGCCTCGAGTCGAAGAATTCCAGTAGCAGCATGATGCCAGAGGTGAGGTTTATCTGGAGTCAACTATTAGGCCTGAGACCATTGGTTATGTTGGTTATGACTTCGATCTTGTGAAGTTGCCGTTACAATATTTAACGTAAAAGTTTTCGATTTGCTCAATAAAATAAGCAGAATGAGCTGGAATTGAATCTTGTGCATGTGTAAATTTTTAGAGGAGTGAATCATAATATTTATCTATACGATCAACACAGCTCATATTTATTCAGCCTCTCTTATGAGCACATAGCAATGCATCATCAAATAGTCCCCTCCACATATTCTGGTAAACTTTGCAACACTGAACCAATCTCCCGAGGAAATCGAACCAAATCCCACTAAAATGTTATGGAATTCCCTTTTTCAATTATTCTCGTAGATAAATAATCAATATTGCATCTAAGTTTAATTGTGGACAATTCGAGGTCTCCTATAAGAGTGTAATTGTGACCTAAGTGCTGCCAATGAACCCGAATTGCATTTATATATATATATTTTTATTTATTTGAACAAAATGAGGCTCGAAATAATATTTTACGAATGATCACTAGCACAAATTTGTAGTGACAGTAGGCTATAGACAGATGTAGAGTGATGCAGAATAGTAAGAATTGAGATCGTTTAATCGTAAGATTATTAAGTATTGTTGTTGTTGTTGTTGTTACTGCAGCTGTTGTTGTTGTTAAGAATTTAATCTCTTCCACTTTTGTTAATGCAGTAAACCTGATAATTCTAAACTAGTATAAGTTACTATAAAAGGTTTCCAACCGCTATGAACATCCCCCCTATGGCCTTGGTTATGGCAAACATGGAGTAGGAGACTGAGTAGGCATTGACCACCCCAACGACGCAGATGATGAGGTGGGTGATGATGTGTATCTTCTTCCGCCCATACTTGTCCACCACGAATAAAAGTAGTTCCCCTACCAGAGATCCAAGTTGGTAGAGCGTCTGGGATAATTCGCCCAAATAGTTCTTATCGCAGACCAAGTTCCACTGTTGGAAAGCATTCAGTTCATGCAATCAAGCAATTATTCTTTTGATAGGCAATGTTTTGTTCAATTGCTCGGTTTTCCTACAAAAATTCCTATCCCATGTCAACTTGTGCAAAGCAATTAAGGAACATCATGACAACACTATCGCGAGGTTCAAAGGTCATTCAAAACATAGGCATAAAATTATTAACTTTTTATTCTGCTTAAGCTGCAAGTTATCTTGTGTGATTGTGTTTCTGCACGTGGCGCTGAAGGAGCAATCGTGCTGTCTTGCACTTCCAATCTATTTCGGAGGCCGAACTTTGGACTTAGTGCTAGCAGCAAGTAACGGAAATTCGAGCAAATCTGGTGATATGCATGTAGTCCCGTGTAAACTAAACTATTTTGTAACAATGGTCCAATTTGGTCCAAATATGAAATGCGTACTTGTTCGACAATGGTGTGGTATCCTCCGTTTGTGTAGTGCCATTTATTACACTTTTCAGCATGAGCATTGCTAGCATGGAAATCATCATGTCTTTCGAAATAACATTTAGGGTCAAGATTGGTCTGATTGTGTTCGCTTTCGTTTGTCCACGTCTGAGCAACATCTAGGTTCTCCAGATAAGATATGCTTGTTTCTTCTGTGAAGGACTCCGACCCTATGCAGACGTGAGGTGGCTCCCATCCTTTAGATTAAGCAATTTAAAAGATTACAGAATAACTTTTCTTAAACATCTTGACCCAGTTTTAAGTCTCGTCAAAAACTGACAACAACAAGTCGTGCACATAAATGTGCAAGTTTTAACTGTCGATTGAAATAAAAATTAAGCGAGTCAACTAATTTAGAACTTAACAACTGTTTAACTATCTCACATAAAAATAATTGCATGTTCAATTCAACTGCTCAGCGTAGAATAACAGATTAGTCACGTTAACATGCAGGTTGAATTCCAAAACGCTCGGCAACTCACCCACGAAAACAATGCTCAGGCCGTGCCAACACAAAGGAATGTGAAAGGAGACAGCCAGTAGAAAGTACATGGCCAAATTCCATCTCTTGTAGCCTCCAACTTTGGCTAAAGCAGAGTCGACGTCTTTGACATCCTTCATCGTAGCACAAAATTATCTTAAAATCTCAAAATGTGCAACTAGAATCACGAGAGAAAGAGATAATATAATTGCTGGTGTCACATGCCTGGTCTAAACAATTGAGAGCTTCGTGCCCCCATCTGCTGTTGTCTAGCGAGTTTAACGACCGTCCAAATATTTCTAAGTACAGATATCAAACCGGATCATAATGGTTCTTTAAGATTAGCATGAACATCGCCGTTCGAAGGTGAGTCAGAGTTCAGCCATTACATTAACTTGAAGACAATAATAATAACATCAACAACAATAATAATAACAACAATAATAATAATGTTAAGTATAGTANAAGATTAGCATGAACATCGCCGTTCGAAGGTGAGTCAGAGTTCAGCCATTACATTAACTTGAAGACAATAATAATAACATCAACAACAATAATAATAACAACAATAATAATAATGTTAAGTATAGTAATACAAACTACAACTTGCGTTATCGTGCAAATGTTTTCCCAAAAAAAAATGTTATCAGTTGGAAAATCAATTTAAAAAAATCTCCACGACACGCGGACAATCAGCAGAGAGATTCACAAGTGATTCTCAAAAGCAATGACAAAGCAACTGAGATTGGCATGCAATGAAGTAAAATCAGTCCTCACATCCATTGTGGAATCGCCTTGTTGAATTTTTTGATTTTCAAGAATGTCCAATGAAAGTGCAGCTACTCTTGTATCAAGAATTCAGGCTTGCCATACTGTAATCAAATAAGTTTTAGTGAATTCGTATTCGAATCCATTACAAAGTAGGTTTGTGTTTCTTCTCAACAAGTTCTAAGGTTAGGTTGAAGTTAAGATATTTCAAATATTTATCTGAGCCTTATTTCTGTTGGGTTTCCCCGCTAAAAGCTGATAAATTTACTCAAAACATCCTGTTTACTTTGCAATTCATTTGCAAGTAAGACTCATCAGCCGCAAACCAAAGAATTCCGCACTGCAAAACCAGAGTTATTTAATTCCTTGAGATGTCGAGAGTTTAGAAACTTATTTCTAACTTTTGTTTTAAGTGAACCACTAATTATATTTTATGATAGGAAAGCCCCTTAGAAATACAACGTAAAGCCTCTCAAAAGAGCCTTAACTTAATGACCTTCTTCAGAAAATGAATATCGCTATTCAAAAGTCAAAAGAGAGAAAGTGTCGACTTAACAAGGGTCAAATTTTGAACATTAAAAAGGCTAACCATACTAAAAAAATAACTGAAGACATTGTTGTCATGATCATGCTAAGCACAACCATGATTACAATAATAATAACAACGACAGTTACAGCAATAATAATACTAACAATAACAATAATAACAATAATAATAATAATAATAATAATAATAACACCAGTAACAGCAACTGAAACAACTCAACTAAAAAAAACTTTTATTGCAACTCAAACAAGGTCAAGGATCACCTTAAAGGAACCTGAGATTATAATCTTCACCTGTGGATTGTAGAACTACATTTTGATTTGTAATGACTCAGAAAACTTTGAAATTGTTCAGAAATGTCAAAAATGATCTTCAACATACACACATTTCTCAACATGAGTCAAAGAGAATTGATTTCTCATGTTTTTTATTTTAAGTAAGTGATATTTCACAGTGGAAATTAAGCAGTAACATCAATTTGTTCAGGTCTCACCTCAAATAATTACAAAACATTTGATCCATCACCTTAAATGAGATCACATTACCTTTCTTTCTGTCTTAAAAATCCAAACTGCCATTTAATGGTCAAGATTATTAATAATTCAGTGGTTCAAATTATGAATAATTTTCTTATTAAATCAAAACGACACCATCATTAACATATTATCCTGCAAATATTAACTTGTAACCCAAGCTAAGTGTTTCTGTATCGTGTGCAAAAAATGGCAATTGTATTTCAGCCAAAATATTTGGATCTTTTACTATCCAAAAATACAATCTCGTCAAAATTCCTGTTCTAATTGCAACTCATCTTCGCAAGTTTTATTATTTAGTAAAAATTCTCATCAAATCAAGTATAAATTAATTTAAGCAAGATATTTCAAAAGTATACAAACACAGAACATGGCAAATCCACCTTCAGTAACGAAACCCGACCAGCAAAACCTTAGCACGATGTTGAACGACAATAAAAACAACATAGAATGCGCACACAGTAATCAATATATTTAAATATAATTTTGTAAGTATTATATAAGTAGTATATTAGGTAAATAGCAAAATTTTAAAGATTTTATTTTCTCAGTATACCAGACGAATCTGGAAGGTATCGGAAACGTCTGCTTCTTCCTGGAGAAAACGTTTTGCCGCGAAGAATAAATTGTACATTTTAAATCCAATTAATAATTTTTTAGAATAATTTATGACTTTTTATATAAAAAGATAATTTCGTATTTCTAATCTGTCAATTTTCACACTGAACTTGCTGATTCATCGCAAGGAATTTCACATTTTCTATAAAAACTGTTTCATAACTGGAATTGTTCTGCATTTTTATGGTCATTGAAGAATGAAAATTTCAAGGTTGTGCATTTGGATGGTTAAATAACATGTTTACCTAATTAACAAAATTGATCAAATTTATAATTGATCAAAGGAAGATTAATCATTATTCCTTTACTTTTATTTGTCTCAACAAAACACAAATCCAGGTGAGGGTCGATGATGATGACAATAACGATGGTGGTGATGGGGACGATGGCTACAACTACTTTGATGAAGAGGAAGATGACGATGATGATTTGTCTACCAAATTCCTCCTAGTTTCCAAGCTGCCGGGACTCTGCAGTTTACCCAGCAAACACTCAATTCAAAGTTTGTTTTCATGGAGATGAATAATCTCGTTACAACCTTCGTCGTGGTTACAACAAAATTCCGTTTTGGGGGTTAGTTTTTTTAGCCCGTGCAAGGAAGAACAAGACCAAATGATGTACAATAAAATAAAAATAATGAAATGATAACAAAATATCAAAAACAAAATGCTGGTAATAATTAATTATATGAAGGGCCGCCGACAGAAATTTCAGACCCCTAAGCACAGCTGCCATTGGTCACGGCCCCCATGTTGCGTCACTCGCCATGCCCTTGGGTAGTTGCCCCCTCTCAGTAGCCTTTAATTTAAGAATAAAGAATAAAATAAATAATTTATAATATATCGCCATATATAACATAACATAGCATATATATATATTTTTTTTTTTATTACAAATTATTATATATATATATATACATATATAATAACATTAATAACAATACATATATATATATATATATAATAACATTAATAACAATACATATATATATATATATATATAATAACATTAATAACAATAACAATCATCATCACAATTATGAATCACAAAGTTCATTTATATGTGATCAATGTTCATTTATTAAACACATCTTTTTCTCTGTTCCCCTCGTCTGATGCACTCAGATCAGGTAATCGACCAAAAGGATTTCAATGTACCTACCACACCCGGATTGATTATCTACGTGGATGATAATCACGTAATCCAGATTTTTTTTTTTAATTAAAAAAAAAAAGCCTGGACATTTAATGAAATATTTAAAATAATATGAAATTATTGTATTATGAAATATTAATTATTAAATTAATATTTAAATTATTATTTATTAAATTAATATTTATTAATTTATTATTCATCAAATTATTATTTATTAAATTATCATTTACATAAGAACATTTAAAAAGGAACTGTACATAGATAAAAACGTATTTAAGTTAACAAACTCTTCAGAGCGGCAAATTTAAACTCCTATCAAGTGCTGTTAATACAATAATAATAATTATTATTATTATTATTATTATTAATATTAAGTGATTATTAAATGATTATTATTATTATTATTATTATTATTATTATTATTTATCGATATTAAAATTACATTGTGTAACAATTATATTTCAAACCCACCGAGAAAGTAAGGACGGCGTTTGTAGCAATAAAATACAGAAAGAGCAAACAATGGCATGGAATGAAGCCTCACTTTCCATGAAAGCAATTCATTAACATATTCAAATATGCTTCTTCCATCACCTTATTCATGATTTCCAAGATGGAACCAACGTTTCCAGAAGAAATATTATGAACTTAGTTGCTGCATCAGTTACCACAAAAAAATAACGGATATCCCAACCTTACGCCTATCCCTAGCACCGGTCTTACCCTAACCCTAGCACCGGTCTTACCCTAACCCTAGCACCGGTCTTACCCTAACCCTAGCACCGGTCTTACCCCTAACCCTAGCCCTAACCTTATTACTTATCCTAAAATTGTGAAACGAACCTACATTGCCAGTGATTTGCAACGTAATACAAAATCCTAATCTAAATTAGCGCTAGCCTAAAATAATCTTAACAACCCTAACCTATTCTAACCTAAACCAACCTACCCTATCCTTGACCCTGACAACTTTTGTAACCTGCACTTTATCGTTCGTGCATCTGATTCCCCTCAGGCACTTCTCGTACTTTCCCTCACTCAGTCTGCGTCGTTCTCTCATCCGATTCCCTCTCTTCCAGCAGCATCTCATTTCTTCTCTGCCTTTTCAAGTGGCCACATTTCACAGAAGAGTTTGAAGCAGGTGATGCTCTGAGAATCGAACTCGGACGCTGAGGGAGAGTAGTTGTTGCAGTTGTATTCTTTGTACGGTTTTTTGTGCTGCTTCCACTGGTTCCACCTTCTTGATTAACATTCGTCATTCACGGTTGGTTTCAGAATCAATTGTTAATTTCAAATAGCAATCACTTAAACTGATATCGTTGTTGTTAAAGCTGGTCTTAGTTTTATTGTTTAACCAAACAATTCCTGTAATGCTGTAATGATAAATATTACAATCATCACAATTACATTCTAAATTAATAATATTATTAAAATGTCGGCCATTATTTTTAATATTATTAATATTAATGTTATTAATTAATAATAATAAATTAATATTATATTATTAATTAATACAAATTAATTATTATTATTACATAACATTAATATTATTTTCAATATTATTGTATCATTGTTTATCATGTTTATTTGTAAGAAAACGTTTTATTTAAATTTTAATTATTATTAATACAAAATTATAAATATCACCAGCACCAAATATTATTATCGGTTTTGCATCTGGATTCTTTTGTTTAGAAATAAATTGTGAGATTTTAAATATTTATCGCACCAATTTTGCGAAGGTTTTCAAATAAATTTAAATTTAATTACTTTTTAAGTAAAGAAATGATCTTTGAAGACGGAGGAATTATTTTTTTATCCGTGATTATCGAAAACATGGGCTTTTTGGATCAAATTCGACATCGAAGCCTAACGCCGCCAATCCTATTAATTTAACAATAACCTTAATCATCTTCGGCGTCATCATCATCATCATCATCATCATCATCACCATCAGCATTATCATCATCATCGGTCTCAGCATCATCATTTCATGCTCCAAAACATCTTGGAAGTCGTGACTCCTTCCAGCATCACCAACAACTCCAATACTTGATCTGTTACACTCATTCACGATTCCTTCTTTGTCTCATCGCCATAATAAATCATCACCATCGTTGTCGCCCTCGTCATCATCGGCATCATTATCATCATCTGTCGATGTACGGGAGAGATGTTGATAAAAAGAGAGAGAGAGAGATGATTGAATAATATTCATTTATTAAAAAGGATTCAAATGTTTCAAATGTTTTCAAAAAATTTTCAAAAAATTTTCAAATAAATTCAAATGTTCGAGGTTTATCTTCAAATTAAAGGTGAATTGAAAACAAATTGAGGGAATTTCTCAAATTATCATTTGTTTATGAAATTTTCGACAAATAACTGTTCAATTGCGTTTAATATGCAATATACGAGGCATTACCTAGTCTCCAAAACCTCAACTAATTTTGGAATAATAAAAAATTTTTACTCAAATTAATAATTGGAAATACAAAATCAACCTGTGTGATCTTATGTGATGAGTATTCGTGGATTTGTGTATGCTTTGTTTTCTTCAAAAATTCAAGCATCGTTTCAGCTCCGGATTCAGGGTGGTGGCGAAGGCCCGCAAACCTCTGAGCCAGTCCTGTTGCCCCCCCTGACAAGCAAAAAGGATTTCTTTGGTTGGTGGAGGCCCCTGCGCAGTGGCACTTCCCGGCCATGCCTCAATCAGACTCTGCATCATTTTCAATGGTGCTTAACATTCAACATTTGAGATCTGCGTTTTTTTGACATCATTTTACAGTAGGATGCCATTATACCTTTCAATGATCTTTCTTGGTTTGCGTCTGAAAGCTCGATTCATTCAAACATGGCTCCTACTTAAGTTTATTCGTTTCTAATTATTGTTTAAAGTTCGTAAATTATTCAGCAAAAGTTCTTACAAAATGTACAATGTCTATTAATAATTTGTACGTTGTCAGTCCCTAAATGTGTCCTAAGTCTTTCGGGAACAAGCAAAATTTATAATGTGAATAATAAAATGACTGAATAATAAAAGTTTTTTTTATGAACACTTACGCTTAATTATTGCAATTATTATTAATATTACAACAATTACTCTTAATTATTGTAAGCTTTTGAATAAAATCCTTTAGGAAGGGCCGTTCAACATTGAACTCTGTTTGAATTCAAAGTCTTCTTAAATGAAAGCAGGCATATTCTCAATTATTTTTTGTTTTCATAAATATTTACAAATTTGTGTCGGTGGTCTTGATTGACCTTCAATTGGTTGAAAGTGAATATTTAAAATAAATATGCAGATATTTGTTACAATTATTAATTACAGTAATTTATTACTAAAACCATCAGTTTCCTGCTTCGTTGCTTGCACATTTGGATGATAATCATATTAACTAATAATAATAAAATACAAATAATAACTTAAATAATAATACTTGTTAAGTTGTAAATATATCTTATTTGCCCTGAATTACTTTTATTTTGAACAACAAATTAAAAAGTGGACTTATTTATTTAAAGAAAACAATCTTTTCTAAGAGTTGAGAACAATTGAAATAATTTCAAATAAATGATTTTCACTCAACAATAAATAATCAATAATTTTAATGAATTTATTTACTAATATCAATAATTCCATAAAAATAATGTCAAAAATACATATTATTATTAATAATAAATAGTTTTTCTTTTTTGTTTTTATCGGTCCTTTGTGTGGGTTGTACATCAAGTTACAACAGTCCCTGAGGATGAACTAAATTACATAACTCCATCTCATCTCATGTTATCCTTAGTGTTGTTGTTGTTATTATTATTACAAATATTCCTAATTATACTCTGTAATTATAATATTAATATAACATTATAAAATGTGTGGCGGTTGTTATTGTCGTCATTGCACTGGGGTTTTGTTGATGTTGCTATCATTTGCTTGTGTACTGTCGCCATTGTAATTAAAATCAATGATATTTATGGACATTCCCCCGCAATTTCTTGAGTTACACAAATAATAAGACTGCTTGGTTGTTAAAGTGACAGACCACTCACAAGATAAGATGATGAGACTTATAAGAGCAAGGTTTTTACATCATGTCATAGATTATTGACGCAGGTATGAATGAGGTCCTACAACATAAACTGAATCTAAATAATAAACTCTCTTTTTTGCTTAAATGTTTTAAAAATTTAAGTATTTAAATATTTTAAATGTTAAAGACTTTGAATTTCTGAACTCAGCAGTTCTTTGGGACTGATTACCTGCTGTTAAATCGTTTTCAATTGTTGTCATTAATATGAAATAAATTCATTACGTTAGTAATTACGAGAGTTATTGGAACTTGAAATAGTAATAATAATAATAATAATAATAATAATAACAACAACAACAACAACAACAACAACAATAATAATAATAATAATAATAATAATAATAATAATAATAATAATAATAATAATAATAATAATAAT
>MPNW01000951.1:0-21422 GCA_011800805.1 Hirudo medicinalis
AACGAGTATTGGCTCTAATTACTCATTACGTCTGATGGCGCTTCGGATGGAATTTAGCACTTAATCTCGATCGCACTCCTCCTCCTCCACATCATCATCATCATCATCATCATCATCATCATCATCATCATCGTCATCATCATCACCGTTTTCGGTACATATACTCATGCTCAACTCTTCTGCTCCCTTATTAACTGTACAAGAATTCGAGAAGTCGTCAGAAAACGGAATGGCCGTGACCCTGATCGAAGTCCTCCCAATTTCTGGTAACCACATCAACATCAGTTACCATGGCAGCGAGTGGGAGGAGAAAACATATCCCGACGTCAATATCAATGATCATCGACTTCATCGTCGTCTTCATCGCAGATCCGGCAAACTTCCGGCGGAAGTTGACTTTGCCGTCTGCGTGCCACCTTTACACGGCAGAGGAACAAGCGGCACCAAGTTGATTGAATTTGTGGAGTTGAGTTTGATCCTGGGAGCCCGGCACTTTGTCTTCTACGTCAAAGAGGTGGTTGATTTAATAGATTGGTTGATCAATCAGTCGTCAGAAGGCTGTATTGGTGAATCTGTCTCCATATTCTAACACGCCTAAAATTCATTTGTTCCTTTCCATTCTTGCACTCATCCTCCTAGTTCATCACCCATTCATTCAACAGTCACGCCATTCATCCAGGTGTCCAGTGAGGTCGAATTCATACTGGAGCACTACCGCCGCATTGGAAAGGCGACTCTCCTCCGGTGGGAAATTCCAGTGTTCACCGGCATCAGTTTCCACGACGACGAGACCGTCTGGTACCACGGACAGCTACTGGCTGCCAACGACTGCCTATACAGAAGCATGGGCTCAGCTGATTACCTGCTCTTCAACGACCTCGATGAATTTTTAGTACCGCAGGAAAAACCAACCTGGAAAGATTTGGTTTCGAATTTGGACGAGGCCCGGAATGCCGTATTCAGGCAGCTGGAATTAGAAGCTTTTGGACTGAATCGAGCTCCGAAAAAACCCGATTTAAGAATGGTACTGATTGGCGACTATTCCTCAACAAGACCGAAAGCAAAACCAATTCAAAAACGGACGAAACACCGTCCTCTGATTTTGAAAGTAAATGTGCGGGCTTTTCCTTCAAGAGCGCTTTCTTCGAAAGTGATCTGAGCGTCGATGGAATTCCCAGAAGCATCTATGCCTTCGAATCTGACCTAAGGACAAAGGACTTTAGCTCTATCAGATCCAAGTGTCTGGTCAAACCACGCCTCATCTTCGAAATGGGTATCCATCATGTGAGCAGAGTCTGGGAATCCCAAAAGATCATTTTCAGTTCCACATTATCTAGGTCCTTAAGAAGGAGAAAGGACAGGGCCCAAATGTCGTCTGAGGCTCCAGTGGTTGCGTTGGTTCCAATGACTAAGGCCTTCATCCACCATTACCGGAAATGCGTCAAGAACCTTGACCCAGAAGTCACGTGCAACGTTCTTGTCAAAGACGAAAGTTTGTTTCGATTTCTACCAGAACTGCGAGTCAGACTCCACGCGATCCTCTGGAAACTGAGAGAAGAATTCCAATGGATTACCGAAACAACTAGAAAACTTACCCATAAACTCAATTAGCAAACAGGCCAAGAAAACCTCACAATTCACGATAACAATATTAATAATATAATAATAGCAATAGCGATATTAACAAAAGAACAATCGGAAAATGTTTACAAGTGGATGAAAGGGGATGTGTGCAAATGTCAAAAACCTTTGTCATGGAAAACAGGCATCTTTCGAAATCATCACGGCCAGCTCATCCCAATAAGGCTTGTCAGTTGAAAACAACATTTATAATGAATAGAATCAAATTTTATTTCACTCGTTAAGCTTAATAGAATGTAAACAATTTAACTTAATTCAAGTAGTTGAGATGAGATTTTTAGTTGGGGTAACGAACTAGAATTGTCAAAGGATCCCTTGATCGCTTTTCAATTCATCATTCCAAAGAGATGTGGAAATTGGTACAGAAATGAAAATGAGGGAGTCATATGAGAAGGACTGTCATTTGGTGATGTGCTCATCGGGATGTAAATCAGATTAAAATGGAAGAAACGTATTTGTTTTTTAACGCTTATTAAGAGAAATTCTTAAGCACGAGTAACTCACGGTAGGATAGAACAGAACTTACAGTTACAAAAGAACTACAAAAAGGTCCTGATCGCAGATTTGAACTGTGGGGGACAAGGGTGAAGGAAATCTGGGTAAAAAGCAAGTTTACAGGGACGGTTTAGGGTGAAACTTCATAGTTCTTCAATGAATCTTTGCTCAAAAATAACTCCATCGAATTCTTCTCTACAGCATTTTGACTAATCTGGCGAGCAATTTAGCTTAGAGGTTTCCGTTTCCTGCATGCTTCGGTAAGACCAAGAATATCGTTTATCCTGAAGCAATTTAACGGTGCCCTTTTTAAAGCAAATAAAACCAATCAATTAAATATACTTTATTTCTTTAGGAAATAATGTGTTATGAGTTATAAAAGCCGTGTGATCTCATCCAGTATGTACATAAAATGAATTAAACAAGTGAACATATTGTAATAAACGGGGAGGCTTAATTTATGCCGAGTTATTGGCTATTTATTCAGTAAAGACTCAGTTAACGAGTGGGTAGTACTACCTAAAATACCACACTTAGGCAGTCCATGTTTCCTGTTACATAAAGACAACTTGTGTGATTATTTGCTGAATATAAATATTGGATATCTAGTCGGAGCTTCTGGGATTTTGTGGGATGGTATAACCTTAATTATTTGTCATAGTGCTGCCTTAAAAGGATTCTAAACATAACAGCATAAACTTAATTACACAAATGAATTACTGCCTTGTTGCCAGGGTTACAACAATATCTTCTATCATCTCACCAAAAATCTCACATTTTCAATTACTTAATCTTCCGCAAAATTGAACTTTTCATTACATTTTTGTCAAATTTATTAACTTCAAATAATTAGTAAAGCCAAATTATTTGGCAATAACAAATTTATATAAACTAATTATAATTGTTTGAAGATATCAAACCAATAAAATATGAAATTAATGTGCAGTTCAAGAAAAGGCGAATGAACCCCTCCCCTCTCTAATGGCCAGAAGAAGTTTTTCTTTAAGTACTTCTTTACTGCTGTAATTGGTAATTCTTAAAGTGCAATAGCAGGTAGAAGCTGAAGGCAATTTATCAAGCTTGCCCTTAGCTGTAGAATAGCTGATGTTGAGTTTTGGATTAAGAGCAGCCAAACCACCAATAGGCAATCTTGGCGAACTTGTGACAAATTGTAGAAAGTTTCTCTGGTCGCTAGCTGATAATGACGAGAGGACTTCAAATAAATACTGGACTTCAGGCTTTTCAGCGGTAAGCTGAATTGTGCTAAGGACGCAATTCTTTTTCAGATAATCCACAGTCCACTGTTCTTCCGTCACACCACTTAAAATTTCTTCATATTCGTGGGGATAAAAATATTTCATAAAGTCTGGATTTAAGATTTTCTTGAATCCATTGCTTACCATTTTTATACTTTGTTGTGGGTTCTTATACAGTAAGAACCAAACAAGCATTTTAAGATATTGTTTAACGTTGTCAATGCTTAGAAGGGTTTCGCTTCCACCTTCCATCATTTCGATGTCTGGATAACCTGGTAGGGTAAAGTTTACACAGAGATCTTCGAAGGAACAACCATCACAAGTGATATTGGATATGGCCTTATTCTGTTCCTCTTCCGTAAGAGAATCATCATTCGCTATGAACCATTTCTCTCTCAGTATATCGACTAGACTTACGACAAAATTGAAAATGGATGGCATGACGTCCTTGATGTCGGTAAGCGATAGATGTTGGGCATTCAAATCTTTCTTGAACAAGCATTTGTAGACGCCATTTGAAAAATTGATGTCCATTCGGCGATTATCTACTAAAGATTTGGCTATTATCACCCCAATGGCAGCAAGACAAGCTTTTGGATTAGTCGAAGGTTTTGGAAACAAACCAAGCTGAGAATTTACGTAAGAAACACCATGAATAATTTCGCCCTTATCTCCTGACCACAGAGCTCTATCGAATCTTTTGCAATCTCGAGAAAATTCCGAATAGAACTCTTGAGAAGGCCCATTACCTTGGGCCGTCTCTCCGATAAAACGGAACATCCACATGTGATCTGCTGACTTGACCATGCTATCCAGATTGTCAGAAACAAAATTGAGTGTACTTTTCCTATTTACTTCAAAATATTGATACATTTCGAAGGGTTTAAAGGGCGAAAAATAAATTTGAACTATAGTCTGACGGTGCTTCATCAGCATCAGAAAGGGATAGTTGGTTGCGAAATTAATAATCCAATTTGGCGTTAAATTTTTGGTATCGGATTTCAACGACACATTATTCATAACTTCCTTTAAAACCCCACTTACGAAACAACTCCTATCAATTAGTACGTCTTTCGATAGGCTGCAAAACAAGACTCCCCAGTTTTCATTCACTTCGTAGAGGATTGACAACAACCTCAAAGTCCTTACCATCGGATTCCTCCTCAGCTCCTCTGTCGATTTTGACGATCCAAGTACTCTATCGAAGGATGCTGACTTGCATAGATTCAATTTGATATTCTTATAAGTCTTAGGAACATGCAAATACTCGTCTATGTCACGAAGGTCAGAGTATTGTCCCAGTAATTCAGAACGAACGAAGATGGCGTCTAAGATATTCACAGTTGATGTGACCAAATTATTAAATTTAGTTATCCCCTCTGAATTCACAGTCAATTTTCCTTCGTGATGTGATAAGTCGGGCAGATTTAGAATGTACTTTATAAATTCTCTGAGACGACGATACCTGATGTTTAGGCACTCTTTTGATACCTTATAGGTTATATCTGGCATAATAAAGTCTAAAATCGAGTTTATATCCGTAATTTTAGAAATCAAAGTTCCATCATCGAGTTGAAATTTAGTGTCTGCATTCAACCAAAATGATACTAGATTTGTATACATTCGTCTAACCCATGTGCGTGACACTTCGTGCTTAGGCCAAGTTAAAACATCTGACATATTTTCTTTCAGCCACTCGAAGACCTTTTCATTTATCATATAATTCAAAAATCCACCGCATAACGTCTTTGCAATCGCGATTCCTATAACAATGTTTGTCTTATTCGCTGGATTCATAAGAACTTTCACGAACTTTAGAATTTTTTCGACCGACACCACATTTGCCAACGCCTTGATCTCACTCGCCCAATGAATCAATTTCAGTAGTAGTGCATGGTGAGCTGTCGGACAATTTGGCCTCTGACAGATGTCAAACAGAGCGGGAAGAGTGGCTTCCAGGAGAACTCTCATTTCGTGGTTACTCATTTCGTCAGGTCCAGTGCAAATGATGTCATCGGAAATATCATCAATGTCAGAGTATAACTCAATGGCTGGAAAGAACGCCGATATGAGGTGAACCGAAGGTATATATTTCTTGCATTCCCATTTCGCCTGGTTTTCAGCCTCTCTTTTCATGAACGTAGTCAGAATTCTCGGGATGCCAATACGTACGAGTGAGGCTATTGCTGCAGGATGAAAATTATTGATGTCAATCAATGCCTTTTTTAGCTTCTTTATCGCATTAGTTTTTACAGTATCATTGACCCCTCGAAAGATGTTAAGCACTGCATGGACTAAGCTGACAGAAAGCTTGTTGTTATTCGGAGTCGTTATTATGGTTTCGATAGTTCCGAGTTGTTCCGCCAAAACCTTGTCGTCTGCCCATCCTATTAATCCTTCCATTTCCGTCTCGGACCCGGTTGTTAAAATTTCAAAAAATTGCACATCCACATTTTCCATCCTGAACTTCAAATTTTCGGTCACCATCTCATTCGGTCTTTTGAATTTAATGTTTCGATTAATATCCTCCGTCATCAGTATTTGTAGTTCGAGCCTAATTCATACTTAATTCGCTTTTAAAACCAAAGATCATTTATTTTAATATTTATAATAAATTTTTTAAAAGTTTATATTTTTAAAGTATTTGTTAGAACTGAGATCAACTGAGTCCAAATCATCTTAGTTATGCAACGGACTTTAATCAAATAAATAAATAATAAATAACTGAGATATCTCATTGAAGGCCTTCTCGTATCACAGTTCTGTCGTTGCTTAAGTTTCAGAGGGGCAGGGGACTTGTCCTTAGTCCCCCCTGCTTTCCCAAATGGGCAACATCTGTTATTACGGTAAGACTTTCGTGAGGGCAGTTATTTTTCAACCTTTTTTTTTTTTGCTTTTCCTTTAATCCGAAAAATATTTGTCTACATGAAGATATAAATATTTCATATTACATCTAGGATTGTTTGACCCGCTTCTTATTAGTTTTCTAGTTTTCTGTTTTTCCCCTGTGCCTTTGTGCAAGGCCTATCAAATAAGCAACGTCAGATGTCTTCAACATGGCCAATACTTAGTCATGTGTCATTTCCAGCATCGCTACTTTTGCATGCATATAATATTAAATCAAGTTAAATGAATAGAAAAACAGGAATTAGTATGAAAGAAATCGAATGACAAATCAAACATGCTTATGAGTCCTAAAATTTCAGATAGTCAACTTTTATTAACGAAAGAATAAAGATTTATAATATTATTCTTAACAAAAATGGAAATAACCCCTTCCCTCCCTAATGGCCAGGAGAAGTTTTTCTTCGAGGATCTTTTTGCTACTGTACTCCTTAATCATTAAGGTGTTGAAACAGGTCGCTGTTGATGGCAAAGAAGTGTCACGGTCTCCATCAGAATTACTGAGTCTGATCGTGAGTTTTGGGTTAAGAGCAGCCAAACCCCCAACAGGCAATCTTGGCGAACTTGTGACAAATTGTAAAAATTTCTTCTGGTCGCTAGCTGATAATGATGAGAGAACTTCAAATAAGTACTGGACAACAGGCGTTTTCACGGTCAGCCTTTTAAGGACGCAATTCTTTTTCAGATAATCCACAGTCCACTGTTCTGTCGTCAGACCACACAAAATTTCTTCATATTCGTGGGGATTGAAATATTGCATATTGATATTTAGAATTTTTGTGAATCCATCCCGTATTTGTTTTATATTTTCTTGAGGGTTTTTATATAATAGCCACCAAATAAGCAGCTTCAGATAGTCTTCAAGGTTGTCGATATTTAAAAATTTTTCGCTTCCACCTTTTATCATCTCGATATCTGGATAACCTGGAAGTGTAAAGTTGATACAGAGATCTTCGAAGGAACAGCCATCACAAGTGATATTGGAAATGGCCTGATTCTGTATTTCAGGAGCCAGAGAATTATCATTCTTTATGACAAATTTCTGTCTCAATGCATCGACGAGACTTTCGACATATTTAAAAATGGATGGCATTACATCTTTGATGTCAATAAGCGTGAGTTGTTGGGCATCCAAATTTTTCTTGAAGAAACATTTATAGAACGCATTTGAGAAATTGATGTCCAACAGGCGATCATCCTTTATAGATTTCGCCATTATCATTCCAATAGCTGTTAGACAAGAATTTGTTTTTGGATCAGTCGGATGTTTTGGCATTGGGAACAATCCATTCTCTGAATTTACGTAAGAAATATCATCAATAATTTCGCCAGGCGACCCTGACCATAGACCTCTATCAAATCTCTGACAGTCACGGCTAAATTCTGAGTAGAATTCTTTAGTGGGTCCATCACCATAGCCATTTTCTCCCACAAAACTAAACTTCCAAATATACTTTGATTTCTGGACCAAATTCATAAAATTATCGGCAATAAAATTGAGAGTACCTTTCCTTGCCATTTCATAACTGGGAAGTATACTGGTCGGTTTCAGGAAGTCTAAACTAAGTCTAAAGAAATATTGACGGTGTTTGAACAGTATGAGAAATGGGTATTTTAAGGTTAAGTCATAAATGTATCTCCGAATCATCCAATTATTCATCTCAGTCTTTGCTACATTTTTCAAAATTTCTTGTAAAACTTCGCTAATGAAGCAACTCCTGTTAATTAATCTCTCTTTCGACAGGTCACAAAACAAGACTCCCCAGTTTTCATTCACCTCATAGAGGATTGACAACAGCCTCAAAGTCCTTACCAATGGATTCCTCCTCAGCTCCTCTGGCGATTTTGACGATCCAAGTACCCTGTCGAAGGATGCTGACGTACACAGTCCCAATTGGATATCCATGGGAGTTTTAGGGACATGCTGATATTCCTCTATGTCACCGAGGTCAGTGTATATTTTAAAGAAATCGTAGCGAATGAGGATGGCATCCAAAGTTTGTATAATGTTCGTGACCAAATTGTTAAACTTCTGAATGCCGACTGAACTCACAGTCAGTGATGAGTCGGGCATATTTAAAATGAATCTTGTACAAATTCTGAGGCGTTGGTAACTTGTGTTCATGTCTGACTCTTTTTCATTTTTTATAATTGGCATAATAACGCCTAGCACGGAGTTTATGTTATTAATTTGAGAAGCGTAATATTCGTCATAAATTTTGACTCTAGAGACAGTATCTACGCTGAGCCAACTTGTTACTAGCTCTGCATACATTCGCTTAATCCATCCATATCGTGTTTCATTGGACCACGTAAAAATATAAGAACGTTTTTCATCAAGACATTCGCCAATCTTTTCACTTACTAACCATCCAAAATTATGTCGGCGTACGGCATTGACAATCGCGAGGCCTACAACAGTTCTATCCTTAGCAAAGGGATTTTCATTTATCAGAATCTTTGCAAACTTGAGGATTTCCTCGACTGGCATTAAATTTGCTATCTTCTTAGTTCTACCTGACCAATAAATCAATTTTAATAGTAGGAGATAGTAAGCTATGTTGCATTTTGGTTTCTGGCAGACGTTGTACAAAGTTGGAAGAATGGCTTCTGTGATATGTTTTAGCAACTCCACAATATTCGACAACTTCGTTATGGGTCCCTTGTGCATAATATCTCTGGAACTAGCAGTGATATCGTTGTAGTCTGGATCAATAATTGCTGGAATGAACACGGAAATTATGTGAACCGAAGTTATGAATTTTTTGTTTACAGCCCCGAAATCAAACATGCCATCGTTCATCTGATTTTCGGCCTCCGTTTTCATGTTCGAGGTTAGAATACTGACTATACCCTGTTGCATGAGTGAATTTCTTGCAAGAGGATGAGACTGATTGATGACATTCAATACATCTCTTAAATTCGATAACATTTTCGTTTCTGTAGACGGCCTGTTTGTTTTCAAAATACACATGATTGCATAGAGTATATTATGAGGAGGCACTAAGTTGTTCGGAAAATTGCCTAATTTGGCTTGAATGATTTCGAGTGCTGCCTCCAAAATCTTAGCGTCTGCCAAACCAACCATACATTCAACCTCCTTCTCAGAACCAATACTCAAACTCTCAAGAAAAATTGAACCAATTTTTTTGCTATCTAATTCAAATTTTGCGTTCATCATTTAATTTAATTGTGCCGAAATGTTTTTCGGAGATATTTATCTTTGGACCTTAATCATTATTCAACAATTATTACAACCGAAAGATTATAAATGCTATAATTCATTAATTATTAATAAACTTTTTATTAATTTAACGATCATTTATTTATTATTCATAGCAATTGTCTTTGAATAAATTGTTTTTTATTTTAACAATACAATTTTTTATATTATAAATTCTATTTAATTAATCTTTTGACAATGAAAAAATGTCAGTAACCCGCCAAACGTTAAACTTAATATTAATAATAATTACTGTATCCACAATCCTTTGGTGCTTTTTCCACATTTCTTCAGTTGTTAAGGATGGATACTTGTTGCCGAACCAGGGGTTTATAAAGAAATTTGTCCCAGAGGGTGCTAAGAGTCCCAACTGGCTACAAGCTTGACCTCGGAAGTTACCTGATGACCTTTTTATGACCATTTTTGTTTTAGCGAGATCAAATTGAACCAATTTGCTTGGAAGTGTATACCTCCCAGTTGGGATGAAGCTATTGGGGAAGTGTCATCACAATTTTGAGGGTAAATAAATTCCTGTGCTGAACTACATCCAATGAGATGACAAACTTCCTGACATCCATTTCATCGATGTTCTGTTTGAGCCATGACACGAGTTTGCAAATCGAAGTCTCACAGTCATCGATCAACTGATTAGTTTCTGGATACAAGTTGACAACCCTGAATTAACAAGTTAAAGGACAAAATTAATTTCCATTAGAGGCTCAATCAATTCATGTAAATGCGATACAATTTGTACCGATGCAGTGTATCATTTCGTACACTTTGTAGGTATCAATAACGCTATAACGCTATACTTTAGAAATTAAACGCTGCTATTCTTTTAACAATTTGTAAACAGCTATTACAATTTTAATATTTGTAATACGGTAAAATGTAAAATTCAAGAATGAGTAATCTTTTTCATCTTCACACCGTCACATCTCGGCGCAAATTTAAAAATAAACAAAAACTTTGAAACGGTCGCGTCGTTGTTATTCGATTGAACCTGCGAAACGATGACCACTTTTGGACGTATTCAATATTTATAAACGTTTTTGCATTTGTAATTTTCATAACTTTTCTTCTGGTTATTTATTTTCGATTCCATCGTTTTACTTCTGAGCCGAAAGCGCCGCGTTCGCAAATTAGAAATTTGGAATGAAACTGCAGTTTACGAAACGTGTAATTTATTTCTTTGCTACATTAATTTTTTTGAT
The DNA here is from genome assembly GCA_011800805.1 of Hirudo medicinalis. Classification (NCBI taxonomy): domain Eukaryota; kingdom Metazoa; phylum Annelida; class Clitellata; order Hirudinida; family Hirudinidae; genus Hirudo; species Hirudo medicinalis. The sequence goes on from MPNW01000951.1 coordinate 10,734, forward strand.
AAACGGACGATAACGATATACAAAGAACGAGTCGCGAAATTTTCGAAATACGAGATTTAAGGAAGGCCGGACAAGGAATAGATGAGTGGCAGACGAATGACCAGATTGCGGGCTTTATCTCAGCAGTTGGAAACCCTACGTGATTCTGGTTCTAACACCGTCAGTACATGTACCAGTGCCAATGAAGTCGCTCTGACTCAGGGAGAACAGTCAGGCAGTGCCAGGACCAATGGATTTGACAGTAAGGTTCAAAGCTTCTTAAATTTGTAAATTTAATGTTTTCTTCTTTTACAAGCAAATTGTGCAATGCTTTAGGATTGACATAAATGTGTGATTTGTGAAAAATTTACCATTTTTGAGTGCAGTTCAATTTAATTGCAGATTGACCACTTCAACTTTACATTACATTTGCTACTGAGAGTATACTTTTTCAGATGTAATAAAATTAAATTTGATTATTACCTATTAGGAGAACCTATTGATGACAGACAACTGCCCAGGCAGAGATCTCGGGCGTCGAACTCCCGACAAACTGCCTCTGGCATTCAAAGGAGCCATCGCACCCTTCGTTCGAATGCTGCCAGTACCTCAAATGCCAGGGTTATTGGGGTGGCTGCCTTAAATCCAATCGAGGAGATTTTGCAAACCAATGGTGGCGTGGATGGTGAAGGTTTTGGGGTCGCTTGGGGCGAAGGTCAGTCATTGTATGGTGTTGTATCCTTACTTTTATGTTTGTTGTTGTGTCGCTTGCTTTTGATGTTGTCATTAACGTTGATCATTAGACTCAATGAGGACATTATTAGTAATAGTGAATGGGGATGATGATAATAATAACGACAATAGCCATGAAGTTGTTGATCAGCGGCCATTAAGTCATCATGAGTTTGATTAAATTAGCATTTTGCTTCAAAGCATTTCACTTCAAAACTTGTGTTCTTGCATCCTTAGGCACCCAATGACATTTAATTCGACACTTTTGGTTCTTTGTTGATTTACTTGTCGATCAATTATTGATTAATTGCTCAATCAAACACTTGCACATCAGAACCAATTCCTATGGCCATCAGCGACAATGAGGAAGAGCAGACCGGAGAGTCCGTCATGGAGATCAGTTCCACTTCGTCCGTCGAAGAAGTCGAAGCCGTCACGGAAATCTTGCCGAACGCAACCCAAGCGACCACCCCGAACGGCCTCACCCAACTCAGGGATCCGCCCTCCTCGAACGGGAGCCGTCCTTCCGTGGATCGGCTCCTCCCCCAAGCCCCGGCATCGGTCGAAAACTCCCAGGCAGATTTCCAGTTGCCTTCGTATCCTTCCGTCAAGAAAAAGAGTCCCGACAAAAAGCTTGACGAAACCGTCGACGAAACTGAGGTGAGCCCGGATTCCGAGTTGGTGTTGCAGTTTTGGAACTGTTTGCGTTCGAAAGTGTCGAGATAAAATCAGTTCCAAACATTCTGGCAGCGTGACATTAACTTAAACTTTGCCGCTTAAAATTTACTAAAGTGCCCACCAAAGCTGGTCAAGTGAAGTAATTGATACTACTACCACTACTATACTACTACTACTATACTACTACTACTACTACTACTACCACCACCGCTACCACTACCATACTACTACCACTACTACATTATTGTGCTTACGTGCACGTACATTTAGAGTGGTGCCTTCGTTTGTTTGCGGGTTGAAAGTTAAAATTTCATGGACAGCAGTTCTTATGTTTTTCCCTCAATTAGAACAAAGTTTATTATTTATTTATTTATTATTATTATTATTTGTGCAATCGTTCGCCCTCATACAATCTAATCCATGTTGGTATTCCTTAAACGATTTGTCTAGTGCGTATCATGTCTCTATCTTCATTTACCTGCAGTTCTGCACGATATGCTACGAGCAGTGGACCACTGCCGGCAAACACAGACTCGTCTGCCTCAAGTGCGGCCACCTGTTCGGGAAGGAGTGAGTAATTGATTCCTGGTGATGATGATGATGATGATGATGTCGATGATGAAGACTGGCTGCTGTTTTAAGGATCACAATCATGCTTCCATTATCATCGTCATAATTGCTTTGCCATTTAACTTATTATAAATTACAAATTTCAGCTTTATTTTTGTTATCGCTATTTCTAAATTTGTAACGGCAACTGTTGTATTATTATTATTATTATTATTATTATTGTTATTATTATTAAAAAAAATATCCTCGTAGGTGTTGATGATGATGATGATGAAAATCAAGTTTTTCTTAGATTTTGAAATTGACATTTGTTCATTTGAACATTGAAATTTACTCGTTATACATTAACATTCAAATAAGTTAAACATTCTAAGTCAATAATAAGTTAGTAATAAGTTAATAATGAGTTAGTAATAAGTTAATAATAAGTTAGTAGTAAGTTAATAATAAGTTGATAATAAGTTAATAATGAGTTAGTAATAAGTTAATAAAAAGTTAATAATAAGTTAGTAATAAGTTAATAATAAGTTAGTAATAAGTTAATAATAAGTTAGTAATAAGTTAATAATAAGTTAGTAGTAAGTTAATAATAAGTTGATAATAAGTTAATAATGAGTTAGTAATAAGTTAATAAAAAGTTAGTAATAAGTTAATAATAAGTTAGTAATAAGTTGGTAATAAGTTAATAATAAGTTAGTAATAAGTTACTAATAAGTTAGTAATAAGTTAATAATGAGTTAGTAATAAGTTAACAACAAGTTAAATAACTTCATCGGACACCTTCATTGTCGTCATCGTCTGACAGGTGCATAGAGAAGTGGTTGGACTCTCAGATGAGGAGCACCTGTCCACAGTGCAATGCCAAAGCTTCCAAGAAGGACATCAGGTGCATCTATGTCCGAAAGCTCATGGTTGGTGGTGATAGTGATGCTGACCACTGCACATTCTTTACCTTTTTATAAATTACAAATTCTAAAGAGTATCTTGAATGTGAACGACATGTTTTTTTTTATGTCGACGAATGACGACGATTTTAATTCGAGAACGTTGAAAATAAAAGGGAATAAAATAACAAAATAATTCACGAATAATAGATTTAAATAATGAGACTCGTGAATATTAAGAAATGTGATCCACTACAGACCATCATCACATCTAAATTGACTGATAACCTTTCATCGCATTCGCAGGCTGTCGACAACACTGAGGTGGAGCGACTGAAGAAGGAGTTGGAGGAAGAAAGGGTTGCCAGGAGGAGGATGGAGCTTGACCTCGGACTCATGGTGTTCAAATGGCAGCAGACTGAGGACAACTGTAACGTCCTCAAGAAAGAACTGGCTGCCCAGAGGTCAGGGGTCGAGTTTGTTGTGGGTCAATGTGATCATTGGTGGCCAACAGTGCCTGATTTGGATGTTGTCGTCATCTAATTAGTTTTATTGTGGTGATTGAAATTTGAATATGTTAATTATGCACTTGTTGTCTTGCTAGTAATATCTCGTTATTGTTAAGAAGGTATATGGTATTACTTACAACTTGAAAATTATGAAAAATTTTTACGAAAAATAAATCATTAATTGAATGAATAATTAGAATGATAATAATTTTGATGGCCCACAAAATCCAGGGAGCTGACTCAAGCAACAGTTAGACAAGCTGCCATGGACTCCTTGAGTCAGGATTCCTTGCACGGCAGCGCCGGTCGTTACGAAATTGAAAAGAGCTTCACTATCGATGTAATTAATATTTTTATTCTTCGTGAGTGACAAACTACGACCTTAAGTCTGTCGGGCCTGGATTCAAAACCTACTTTGGACTATTTCCCAATTGATTGCAAATTTGTTGCAGAAATTGATTATGATGATAATGGTGATGATGATGATTACTGGTGGTTTTGAGAGATGACTGAGTTATTGTTGATGGCTGCAAGATTCATGTTCTCATTAGTAATACGCCTGCATTAATATGGCATTAATCGTATATTAGATTAAAATTAAATTATTTAGCCGTGTAATTAAATTATTCGACCATGTAATGCATAGTTGTTCAATCACTCCATGTTCTTGATCGTACAGGTAGGAGGTTGCAGAGCCCTGGCATACAACAGTGCAAAGATGTACCTGTGTGCATCTCAGGCTAGCTCATCGCCTCTCTATCCTGGCTTTGGAGTTAGGAAGGTAGGTACAATATATAATATGTATATATATATATATATTATTCCTATAATCACTACTATACTATATATATTATATATTTGTTATTCATATTGCCTCCCTTTGGAGCGACATGTAGAGTGTTCAAACCCTATCACGTCGCTCAAATGTTCAAACGGCTAAGAAACATAAAAAAAAACATGAATTCTATTTTATTTTCCCAACGAACTCAAACTACAACATCTCAGTCGACTTGCAATGCCGCCATCTGACCATCACGGCTTTCTTACTCTCACCCCCGACCTTTCCACCCTTAGCTCAGCACCGTCGACTTCAAGACCTTCCAGTACGTCCCCATGCATTCCAAGCAGATCCGCGACCTCAGTTTCCATCCCACCCTTACGAGGTCCCTGCTCCTGAGTTGCGCCATGGACAAGACGGTCAAGATCACCAGCATGGACAGTCTGGAGACAGTTCAAAGGTTAGGATGGGACGAAGAACAGAAGGATGATGATGATGATGATTGCCTTATGATGGCCTTATTTTTTTTTTAGATCTTTAATAATAATAATTACCTGTTATAACAAGCAGTAATGGCAATGGTGTCCTAATTATTTTGTAAATACTCTCCTTAATTATTAATTATTCTTTGAATGATTTATGCCAATTACATTGTAATAAACTGCTTACAACATCAATTAACAATTATCCTAACGAGCGACACAACTTACAGCTTCACCTGTCCGAGCCCAGTCTGGTCTTGCACTTGGAGCCATGACAACCTCAAGCACTTTTTCATTGGCACCCAGTCGGGCGAGTCTTACTATTCGACATCAGGGACACGAGGGAGCATGTGGCATCCCTCCTGCCAGAAACTCAGAACCCCAAATCCGTTGTCTCCCTCAAATACGTGCCAAGGTTTATTTCTAATTCTCCAGGGTAGGTACTTGTATTTGAAAGCATACATCGACATGAATGTCAGAAAAACGGTTTTATTATTATTATTGTAATATCATCATCTTGCTGAAACGATTCTTAAACATTTGAAAGATGAATTTGTCCAATTCATTGCAAATTCATCGCCCTCATTTTCGCATCCTCCTCCGAGCAGGCCTGGCGGACTCCTCGTGGGGCAGTTGGATCGGTCCCTATTCCTCGAACACAACGGCAACAACAATGACTTTGTCACGCACTTTCTCAGCAACGACAGTTGTATCTTTACAATGTGATGTGCACATGCATAATTTATGTTAAGTGATGTGCACACGAATAATTTATGTTAAGTGATGTGCGCATGAATAATTTATTTTAAGAGCTTCACCTGCCTCTGCTTTGGTTGCTTTGATCCCACTACACTAATCGTCATTACCAGCCGTTGTCATAGGTACTAACGTCATCATCACAACTGTCTGCATTGTTATCATGACCACAGGTGTCCTGATGAGCTTGTATCGGGAGGAGGCCACGGGTCACGTCCTCTCATCCTATCGACCCACCCAGCAGAACCCCAATGTCAGACATGAGGTGAGTGGTTATGATTGTGATTATGACTATTTCACAAGCCAATGTTTCTGCATGTCTAGTCTATTACGATCATTATCATCATCATCGGTTTTTTTTTTCAATCCAATTACTCAGGTGAGCAACCTGGTCTTGACCCAAAAGCCGCCAGTGTCGATTACGCCCTTCTCACCTTCCTCGTCGTCGATGTCCTCCTACTATGAGAGGGTAGCCTGCGAAAGAGTTCGAATTTTTAACGGGGGGACGTCCCAGCAGACCCTCACCCGGACCGTCCTCATTCCCCACCCAGAACTGGGAGCAGAACAGCTGTTCGTCTGTGCTGGCGACGGCAACAGGGCCATGGTGAGATTTGACATTCTTTTCGTCCGCATTCGATCAGCTTTTGTCACTGGTATTAAGATATTGGTTAAGTGCATAATTTATTGGTTTATCGGTAAATTGGTTGACAAATATTTTAATTTTTTATAACATGTTAGTTAATTTTGTCCTGGTTGTTTACAACCCGATCATGAATTCAAATCTAGTTTATAATTACAGCTCAATCTTTGGAACGTCAGCACCGGCCTCCAACATCAGCGATTGGTCGGCCCGGATCAGGGGGTCACCGATATTTGTCCAATCAGCTGCGACGAGGGCACGTCCCAGTTGCTCTCTGCTGTTGGGAACAAACACATCTTCATATACAAGTGGAAGGAGAGGCCATAGGTTATGATGGTGAATGATAATGATGGTGAAGTTTGCTTGGCAGTTGTTTACGTGTAAAATAAAAAAGATGTTCACAAAATATTTCATGCAGTAGGAATGCATCAGAACCTGTTTAATAAAATCAATCTGATGTTATTGTCCGAGTAGCAATCGTAGACTGGAGTGAATTAGCTTCGTGAAGTCGTTCTCGAGGCTTGCGTTCGAGGAGTTCGTGGAATTAGCGACGTTGTTGATGCTCTTAGACTAGTTAAGACTTCGAAATAGGATTAGGCGTGAGGTCCTTGAGGTTACTGAGCTTGGAAGAATTATTTTTGCGTGTATTTTGGAAGTGCTTTCTTTTTTGAGAAAGTAGAGGAATTCAAGTCCTAATTGTCATCTGGTTCGGTATTCAACCCCAATATTACGAGAGATATTATTGCGAACTGTGAATAACAGCAGTCCCAGTGGTGCAACTGATGTGGATCCGAAAGAGTTATCAGTAGCGCTACCGACATTTAAAAAATTATCGAATATATCGATAAATCGGGTTGGGTTGCTCAACCACCGCGGATCCTATCGTTGGTATGTATAATAGATTACATTTTTTTTTCAAAATTTACTTTCTTATAAGAAATAAACACACAAATAATTCGTATGTTCAAGACCACTAATGTAGAAGGAAGGTTTTGAGGGCGGAGTGAAATCCGGCTGGATCACTGTTGGTAACGGAGGGGGGAGCCCAGATCTGTGGACCAACAACATCTATAGACCTGCCATCCAGTATCGCACGTCGGGCAGATGATTTGACGAGGGAGCCCCTGGTTGCTGATCTGAGCCGAATCTGAATATAACGTCCCTTCATCCAGCCTGTTCCACAGATTAGATACTCTCGTGCTGAAGTAATTCTCCAGAGTACCCGTTGCCTTCCTGTATAATTTACATCCATGCCCTCTTGCTTTTGGTGGATTCAAAGAAGTGTTCAGGTAGTAAATCTTCTCTTCCTGTTAATATTATTATCTTATTGATATTCTTAGTCAATAATTTTATAAAATGAACGTATTCATAGAAAATAGAAAATTAAAAATATTTAAAATTGTTAAGGTAAAGCCCGATTTTACGGAGAAAATTAGTGTATTAGCCAAGATGTTCATTATTCATTATGTAATAATGAATTAAATCGTGACGAATTGCATTTTTAGTAAATTCTCAAATTACTGACGATAATTTATGAAAAATTCCGTCAAGCATTGCTAATTTTCAAGAGTTTACTGGAAATTCTCTGTATCGCAACAGGTGAGCGAGGTCATTACCTATTATGAGGGTCATTAGACGATCCACAATAAGTCACCTTACAAACTTTTAAAGCATTTTTTGTCAATTAAATAAATGAAAAATTAAAATGAAATTGCCATGCATTTTTTTTTAGAGAGAATCATTTCTTACTTCCTAATTTTTAAAAGTAAATGTAGTAACATTGGCGCATTGTGGTTAGCGGGATAATTGGTGTGACCTGCGAGCTCTCTCTACCGTTTTTTGTTTGTTTTCTGTTTGTACGTTTTAGACGAAATGGCCACTAAGGAGAAAAAACTATACGTAGTCAAAAGAGGTTTTTTTTCTTTCAACGTGTTCTGATGATTTGTGCGATCGCATTTCTGCATGAACAAAACATGGAAAACGCTTCAACCTTTTACATGGAAATATCAGTTTTTTTGCCCTCCTTCTCGTCAATAAAGAATTTTCTCATTATCTGACCATATTTTTTTGGATTGATGTCAATAATTTATTTCATGGTTGATTCGTTAATGATATGTTTAACAGACTGCAGTCGTGAAGATGTGCACTTCGATAAAATAGTGACGAGGATCGAGAAGTTATGTTACAATTTGAACTCGGATTTCATTGATCCCGTGAGTGTCAATATTTTTTAAACTCTGCTGAATCTGATTTTTCACATTGAGACATTACAAGGCTATTGAGAATTACAACAACCTTCAAACAATCATGATGATGATGATGATGATGAAAACGACAATGCCTAATAATTTTCACAAAATCAAAACAGGTTGAGGTTGCCATGAAGGTGATCAAGGGCTTGTACCCAGGCGTGAAAACGATGGAGTTGGATAATTTTGCAGCAGAGACGTGCGCCACTCTGGCTGCAAAACATCCTGATTATGAAACCCTTGCTGCAAGGATTGCCGTCTCAAACCTTCATAAGGGAACAAAGTCACTTTTTTCTGGCAAGAATCATTTTTATTTTCATTTAGAAGAGTTTATATCAACATCGTCACATAAAATCCATGCTTGATCATGCATAGGCCGTCTTTAACTAGCGACACCTTACAGTTTCATGACCAAATCACCTTGCATTATTGGAATCAGTCGAGTGCAAATTGAATGTTTTTAATGTATTTATAATATGCTAATGTCAGCTTAAATTCTATGATTTAAAAAATTTTTTTTAATAACGAAACAGATGTCATCAGTGACTTGTACCACTACATCAACCCCAAGAAAGGGACTGTGTCCCCTAAGGTCTCCACTGAAACATACCAGGTGGTCATGGACAACGCTGACAGGTTGAATGGTGCCATTGTGTCTGAGAGGGACTACGGCTACTCTTACTTTGGGTTCAAGGTTATGTTTGGTGCACTGAGGATGATATTAATTTAATTATTTAATTTGATTAAATTAAATTATTTAATTGTGGTTCTGTGGCGATATTTGTTGTTTTGCTTAATTATTATTCAGTTCTATTTATTTCTGAGATGTGTCGTTTAAAGTCGATTGCATCGTTAATTAGAAGAAATAAATTTAATTCCTGGTTATCGTGTCTTAGCTGCTACCCATGCCTAACCCTGTCATTCGGTGCGGGTTGGCCGAATGGGTTACGTTCCTGCATACGACGGTAATGGCAACAGTCGTAATGTGTCGTGTTCGAAACCCAGCCTGCACTGCCTCAAGCGCTGTTGGGAAGGAGCGCTATATAAATGGTTAACAAAAAGCGCCTCTGATGCTATGCATATGGCGCTATATAAATGAACTACATTTACATTTACATTACAGCTAAGTTTAAATCTTGCTAAAAGCTTAACATTTGCCGAGTCAGAACCTAAAACAATTCAAATCATCACATTAAAATGCTACCAAGAACACTGCATCACTACGAAGTTTATTTAAAATGGATCCCTGCAGACCCTGGAAAGGTCCTACCTGTTGAAGATAAACGACAAACTGGTGGAAAGACCCCAGCATCTGATCATGAGGGTGGCCATAGGGATACACGGTTCGGACGTGGAAGCCGCCCTAGAGGTGCGTTGTTGCGGTTCTCGGGACCGAGGTTTTGGGGTCTATTGATTAGGGGTTTGTTTATGCGTTCGTGCGACGTTGATGATGACGGCTGATTTCGGATTTTGTCGAAAGGTGCGCTTCTTTGGCTTCTCTCGAGTTAAGCGACGAACGAGTGCTTTTATTCGAATTGTCATCATCTCTTTCTCTAAAACTTATTTCAATCACCATTTGTTAAAGACGTACAACCTCATGTCCGAGAAGTGGTTCACCCATGCCACCCCGACCCTCTTCAACGCCGGAACCACTCGTCCCCAGCTCTCCAGGTGACACGAACGATCGACGAAATTCCACCCGACCCACTCCAGGTAAATAGTAAAGTGAAACTGAAGCCACAACACGACTTTCCCTTCCAGCTGCTTCCTGTTGTCCATGAAAGAGGACAGCATCGTCGGAATCTACGACACCCTCAAGCAGTGTGCGCTCATCTCGAAAAGTGCCGGGGGCATCGGGCTGGCCGTCCACTGCATCAGGCTTCGGGGGCCTACATAGCCGGGGTACTTGTTTTAGTGATGTTGTTTGTCGAGACCTTATTCTGTAACGATTTATTACTACTAATTGTTGTCTTTTATTAAATTATTAAATGAGATGAGTACATAAATCATTATCACTACCGTTATTATTGTTTATATGTATTTGTATTGTTTATATGTATTTGTATTGTTTATATGCATTTGTATTGTTTATATGCATTTGTATTGTTTATATGCATTTGTATTGTTTACATGTTTATATATTGATTACGTGTACTTTTACTTAAACCATTTGTAAAAGTTATGACGCAATTAATAAACATTGCATCATGAATATGTTGTGATGATGTGTTGTTGTGATTGTCTAATTTATGCTAATGAGTGTTATATTAATACATCGCAGACATTAAGCTCGTTCTCAGCCAATATCAATGGTTAGGATGTGACAATCTGACGACATTGCAATGTCTTTTGGTAATTGCGCAATAATTAGGCTGCAATTTTATTGTAATTAACCAACAATTAAGCAAAATTAACGTGACAAAAACAGGATG
>MPNW01000952.1:2273-14269 GCA_011800805.1 Hirudo medicinalis
TAATAAAAATATATTAACAGATGTTAATAAGAAAGAATCATAAAGTGACCCCACATTAATTTAAAAAATCAATTTGATTCGATCAATGATTCAAGTGAATAATCAGTGAAAGACAATTTTTAGATGATTACGACTATGAAGAGGAAGAACCAGAATATCTAGAACCTCCCAAGTATCCTGAACCTCCTAAGTATCCTCAGCCATCCAAACTTCCTCAACCACCTAAATACCCAGAATCTCCTAAGCACCCATCTCCAGCCAAGTATCCGAACCCTCCCAAAAATCCCGAACCACCAAAATATCCAGAATCCCCAAAGCCAACCCATCCACCAAAATATCCCGAACCACCAAAATATCCAGAATCCCCAAAGCCAACCCATCCACCAAAGTATCCCGAACCACCAAAGTATCCTGAACCTCCAAAACATCCAGAACCTGCTAAATATCCTGAGCCTCCAACAAAAGACTACTCCCCTCCTCAAGAATACAAGCATGATGATGAAGAAGAGGACGAATATCATGAGGAATCTCCAAAACATCCAGCTCCTTCGGCTTATCTTCCGTCTACTCCGAAATACCCTGTTCCAACTGCAAAGCCATCTTATCCGGAAAAAGATACCGGCAAAACCTATCCTACTCCCAAGAGTTACGAAACACCGCCTACTTACAAGCACGTTCCCACCACTTATCCAGCTGTGAGAAAATTACTTTTCACTTAAATATATTTTCGAAATTTAACTTGTTTCGCTTCAATTGTTTGACTCTATTTAAATGATTCTTTCTCATATCCAGGTAACCAAAGCAAAATTTTCGTGGACTGCTTGGTCGAAGTGGGCTGATTGTTCGGTAACATGTGGCACAGGAATCAAGAAAAGGTCTCGAACTTGTTTGCCGGGAGCTAACAACGGCGTGACAGAGGCCAAACCGGGAAGGTGAGATGTATCTAAAACTTCACATTCGATGAATCTACGGCAATATATGACGACTTATTAAAATCGTTGGAAATCTATTTAGAGAATGAATATTATCTATGCTTAGATATGCAAGAGATCTTTATGGCAAGGCTCCCAGCAAAGGAAGGTAAGAACATATCGGAATGTTATTAACTATATTAATTTAAGATATTGCTTTCAAATCAGTTCATAATTAAAATATATTATAGAAAATAGAAAGATTAGACCAAGACCAATATCGCTCTTTTTGATTTAATCTAAAACATCTTACATCACCTGTTTAACAGTCAATCCGACTACTTATACGAAGATCATTTTGGGAGCAGCTACCATGGTGACACTTTCATGTCTGACGAAGCATCCGAATTAGAGGGAGGTCTTTATCCCAGCGAAACTTATGCACCATTATCGGAATGTGAAGGAGATTCGGTGCAAATCGATCAGTGTTCAGGGAAACCCTGTCGTAAGTGTGAATTTGTAAAATAATTAAACCAAATAGCAACACTTTATCGAAAATTATTTGTCAATCAAGCTGTCAACGGTGGCTGGTCCAAGTGGGGAGTGTGGACACTTTGCAGTGCTACATGCGGAGAAGGTGGTCTGCAAACAAGAACCAGAGAATGCAACAAACCAGCTCCTGCTAATGGTGGAAAATTGTGTCAAGGAGTATACGAACAAACCACTCTATGTAGCAATCCAAGAACTTGCCGTGAGTAATGGTTTTGATTATAATTTACATTAGCCATAGTTGCATGCGCAAGAAAATATCATTCTTGAGAACCAGAGGTGCACTCTTTTTCTTTTCTTTTTTCTGAATAGATTCTTGCTTATGTATGATAAGATCACACTTCATTTCAGCAATCGACGGCAACTGGAATTCATGGACAGAATGGTGCAGGTGTTCTGTGAGTTGTGGTTTTGGTGGAGTTCAAACAAGAGGAAGAAACTGCACTGCTCCTGCAAATGACTTCGGAGGCCGACCTTGTGACGGAGCCGCTCTGGAGACCCGAGGATGTTGCGAAGGACCTTGCCGTTAGCACTTGTCTTTTACGTCGAACACATTTGTATTATATCGTCATTCAAGTGGTATCTAAAAACAAATAAATCATTATCTTCATCTGATAAAACTTCCAACAGCCGTTGACGGTAAATGGAGTAGGTGGTCTGAATGGTCTGCCCCAGAAAAAACTTGCGGATCAGAAGGACAAGTGACAAGGACAAGGAGATGTGACAACCCAGCACCTTCAGATGGAGGAGAACCATGTAAAGGAACTGACAAACAATCTAAACCGAGTGTTCTGCCTCCATGTCGTGAGTAATGTATTTTTTCTTCTGCTGCCTAAGGATGAAATTACTCATCGACAATAGCCATCGATGGTTGCTGGGGAACTTGGGGTGATTGGTCCAAAAGTAGTGCCTCATGCGGAGAGGATGGTTTCCAAACAAGATCCAGAGCCTGCGACGGTCCTGCTCCTCAGTACGATGGAAAGAATTGCATCGGAGATGCCCTCGAAGTTCAAGTTGTCAAGGCCAAGCCTTGTCGTAAGACAAAATTAATTATCAAGATAGAATTTTATTAATTTTTTTTTATTGGAAAATAATTTAAAATGATGAATATATTATTCATATAATATAATATCATTCATATAGCTGTCGACGGAGGGTGGGGCAAATGGTTCGAATGGAGTAAATGCAGTGCATCCTGTGGCTTTGGAGGAAGTCAAGTCAGGAGAAGGAAGTGTGACTATCCAGCTCCAGCATATGATGGAAGGCCATGCGAAGGAGTGTCAGGCAACAAGAGATCCTGTTTCATCACATTTTGCCGTAAGGATGTTTCTTTGGTGAAAGTTATTTCAGTATAAAAAATTTTAAAAAACATAAAGTGTCTCTTTTTGAATATAAACCTAAATTCTTTTCTTACAGCCGTCGATGGAAACTGGGGTCCCTGGTCAGTATGGAGTTTCGGAAACTCCACCTGTGGCTTTGGAGGAACAAAGTCTAGAACAAGAGAATGCGACAGCCCAGCTCCTCTATATGGTGGCAGACCTTGTGACGGAGATTCTTTGGAGCATGCTGACGTGGAACTTCCACCTTGTCGTTAGTTGTCGATTATTAATAAATTAAAATATATCCTGTTTTCTGCAGAGATTGAATATGGAAACTCTACGTCTATTCAGCAATTGATGGAGGGTGGACAGCATGGACCGAATGGTCGAAGACAGCAGAAACTTGCGGTGATAATAAAGGAATTTCGGTCAGGATCAGAGAATGCGCTAATCCAAAACCTGCCTTCGGCGGGGCGAACTGCTTAGGATACGGCTTTCATCCAAGGGCCGAACAACTTCCTCCGTGTCGTAAGTTTTAATTTTATATTTAAATATCATTTGAGTAATGTCTACACAAATGAGTAAGTTGAGCAGTTATCTCAATGGGCTGCATTCCTGTATTCGACGGTCATGGCGACGGTAGTAATGTGTCGTGATAACGTTTGTAAACTTTTTGTTTTTAGCTGCTTGCGGTGGATGGTCAGCATGGAGCGAGTGGTCGGAATGCAGTGTAAGTTGTGGTCTCAACGGAGTTACTTCAAGACTAAGAGTCTGCGATAACCCAGCGCCCGCTAACGGAGGAGAGGCTTGCGAAGGCGAATCATCTCAGAGCAAAGATTGTTCAGCAGCCCCTTGTCGTGAGATTTCTTTTAAGCATTTTAGTATCGTTGTCGCAATTATCCATGGCCTTCATCGGCGACATTATATTTGCAGCAATTTGTGGGGGATGGAGTGGATGGTCGGAATGGTCGAGTTGCAGCGCCAGCTGCGGTCAAGGAGGTCTAGTTACCAGGAAGCGATTTTGCGATAATCCGGCGCCTGAACATGGAGGTTCCACTTGCGAGGGAGAATCGACAGAATCAAGAAGTTGCAGTGGCTCTCCATGCTGTGAGTTAGGTTTTCGCAATTGTAATAAATTGTAAGGTCGCGTCACAATTGAAACCAATTATTTATTCAGCTGTTGATGGAGTTTGGGGCAATTGGGGAGGATGGTCAAGACCAGAGACAACGTGTGGCGAAGGACTGTATCCAAGCAGATCGAGAGTTTGTAACAATCCCGCGCCGTCTTACGGAGGCAGATATTGTAAAGGACCGGCCGTCAGTTACAAGAACGTCACAGTCAGACCATGTCGTTAGTGCTATTTTTTTTTAAATATGAAATTAAGCTTGAGTGAATTTTGAACATAAAGATCTTAGTCGCCATATTTGCACTGAAATACCTATAGCAAACAAATTATTTACCTTTAACACAGCCGTCGATGGCGGCTGGACAGCCTGGTCTGAATGGTCAGCACCATCGTTGTCGTGCGGTGAAGGAGCTACTTCGTCGAGATCGAGAACTTGTACAGAACCAGCACCTGCCTACAGTGGCAAGCCGTGTGCAGGAGCAGCAACGGATTCCAGAAGCGCTGCAGTACCCCCTTGCCGTGAGTCTACATCTTGCTGCATATATCTCACAAGCTGATATTTGAATGTTACTGTTTTTCAGCTGTCAATGGCGCCTGGGGTGAGTGGTCGGATTATTCTTCATGCAGTGTCAGCTGCGGACCTGGAGGAGTTCAATATAGAAAGAGAGCTTGTGACAATCCTCCGCCAGCTTTTGAAGGATTCTACTGTCCTGGAAAGTCATCAGAAGTCCAATCCTGCAGCAGCCCTGCTTGCGGTTGGTTGTTTACCTATATTTTTAACCCTTGCCTCTCTCCTGTCAAGAATAAATGTGAGACTTATTTTGAAATCGACCGACATTACCATACAGCCGTTGACGGAAAGTGGGGCGTTTGGTCTGCTTGGTCTGAACCATCGGCCACTTGTGGTTCCGATTTGCATGTGACCCGCACAAGAAACTGTGACAATCCCTCTCCGTCCAATGGTGGAAGGGAATGCGAAGGCGAATCTTCAGATTCAAAGAGTCTACTTTTGCAGATTTGCCGTAAGTTCTCAATACAATTGCAGTTTAACACTATTTTAAGAGACGAATTAAATTTGTAATTTATAGCCATCAATGGAGGTTGGACAGAATGGACGGAATGGTCTTTGTGCAGCGTCAAATGTGGGGACGGTGGAACTGCAACGAGAAACAGATACTGCGCCAACCCAGAACCTCAGTACAGCGGAAGAAATTGCGAAGGAGAAGGAACCGATACTAAATCTTGTTCAGGACCTCCGTGTGGTGAGCAATCCGGCGCTCTGAGTAAATTTAGAAATTCATCGACCCGATTAAACCATGTTCGCTCATTATCGTCAAGGTATCGACGGCGGATGGACGGAATGGTCGGCGTGGTCCAGATGCAGTGTAACATGTGGCGAAGGTGGAATAGTATCGAGGACGAGAACCTGCACTAAACCGTCTCCTAACTTTGGAGGAAGAAATTGTCAAGGACCTTCAACAGAGCACGCACCTGGACTAGCTCCACCATGCGGTATAAATAAATTTGTGATAAACATGGACATTTAAAAAAAAAATTTTGATCTCGAATTTGGTCATACTTCCAGCTGTTGACGGAGGATGGGGTCAATGGGAGAGGTGGTCTGCTTGCAGTGTAACTTGCGGTAATGGAGGCGTAAGCACCAGGAGTCGTCTTTGTGATAGTCCAAGTCCTTCGAGTGGAGGAAAAGATTGCCTCGGCAAGAAGACCGAATCTTCCGATTGCTACAGTCGACCATGTGGTTAGTCGCTTTCGTGTTGTTTTATTTTTTCAAAATTCTTACTTTAAATTACTAATCACACGATAAATCCTAAAATATCGGAATGTCCACCATTCCACTTTTGTAGCCATCGACGGGGGTTGGAGCGATTGGTCTGAGTGGTCAAAACCGACCGTCAACTATGGAGAAACCTACGTTCAGAGAACTAGAGTCTGCGATCGCCCAGAACCTCAGTTCGGTGGCAAACCTTGTGTCGGAGACAGTGTTGAAACAAAGAGACTGCAACTTCCTGCAGCGCGTAAGACCATTGAAAAGAGATTTACGTAAAACGGTTTTTTTTTGACGAGTCTAAATGGTTTTGCAGCCGTCTTTGGAGGCTGGAGCAGTTGGTCAGAATGGGGCAAGGCTTCGACCAGCTGTGGTCCTGCCGTCGTTACGAGGTCTAGAAAATGTAACAATCCAGCACCTGCTCACAACGGAGGCAACTGTAAGGGAGAAGACACCGAGATTAAAAACGTTAAACTTAAAGCTTGTCGTAAGTTCACAAAATTTATTTATGGCATTGATGATTATATCTTGATCTTAATAATCTTTTACCGTTGCTACCATCCATTAGCCGTTGATGGAAACTGGGGTGAGTGGTGCGAATGGTCGAAATGCAGCGTCACATGCGGAGCGGGTGGAACTGCTTCGAGATCTCGTCTTTGCAATGAACCGAAGCCCGTCCATGGAGGAGCTATGTGCAGAGGAGAAGATTCCCAATCCAAATCTTGCTACGTCAAACCATGCCGTGAGTTTCTTGTTTGAATCAAATCCAATGTTTTTACTTTTTTGATCGTTTCTAATTTTTAGCCGTCGATGGCGGATGGACCAGCTGGGGACAATGGTCTCCTTGCAGCGCTACTTGTTCGGAAGGCACCTCGACCAGACAGAGAACGTGTCAGAATCCGTCCACTGCCCATGGTGGCAGACCGTGCGAAGGAGACGACACCGAAGCCAAAACGTGCAACCTTAGGCCATGCGGTGAACCATTGTGATATTGTAACCAATAACATTTCATTTACGTCCTTCGCTCCTTTTCATATGAAGAATACTTTATGATCTTGTGCAATTTGCATCCCGGCAGATGTCGATGGAAACTGGAACAATTGGTCTGAGTGGTCAACCTGCAGCGTCACTTGCGGGGAATATGGCATAACAACAAGGAATAGGAAATGCGACAATCCTGCGCCGCAGTACTATGGCAAGAACTGCGTTGGACCTTTCACTGAAGCCAAAAATTGCAGTGCCTCTCCGTGCGGTAAAACAACCGTCGTTTTTTTTTTATCTTATTGTTTCTATTTCCAATAGTTTCTAATTTCATACAAATATCTAAAATTGATGAGATTGTTATCACTTATTTTGTATTTGTGTAGCAAGGAATATGATTCGATGTAACTTCACATTTAGCTGTCGATGGAGGCTGGGGTTCGTGGTCCACCTGGTCCGCCTGCAGTAAGACTTGTGGTTACGGCGGTAGCACCACAAGAGCCAGGGAATGCAATAGCCCCGAAGCTTCTTACGGTGGAAAGGCTTGTATGGGACCTGCTTCAGAAGTCAAATTTTGCTTTGAAACTAGTTGTGGTGAGTCGAAAATTATCTTATTTGCATATCTTGTCAATGTCTCAGGCCATTGACGACTTTTATATTAAACTTTACCGATAACTTAATAGTGAAATTTTGAAACTCTCAGATAATTGGTCTCCATGGACCGAATGGTCTGGCTGTACAGAGATCTGTGGCATCAAGCCATTCCATCAGAGGAACAGGCAGTGTTTGTTGGAAAATAATGTCGTATATGGAAAGAATATCATCGAATATTGCGAAGGAGAACCAGTTGAATTCAAATACTGTGAGAAGCAAAGACGTGAGTGCGATGGCTTTATCCATCTGACTAACAGAAATTATTTTAACTTATTCTTCTTTTTCAGATATATTCGCACCCGCGAGCGATTTCACCCTCACCGTGCCCGGCTGCGGATCAGTACAGGGATCGTGCGTCAACAATTGGTTTGTTGTATTCAACAGAGAGAAACAAGACTTCAGCCTCAACAAAAACTGGAATGAGTTTAAAGCAGGTTTCGGAACTCCACCAACAGATTACCACGTGGGTAATGAACATTTACACTGCCTAACTAAAGCTGGAAATTACTACGGAGCCATCGAGGCTGTGACCAAAGGTTGGTTTTTGGCAATTCGGTGTGGAATATTGACTGGTTTTCATGTTATGTTGTGACTGACATTATACAATTTGAGTTCGTTGAATTACAGCCGGAAAGAAAGTGGACGTTGAATCACCCAAATTAGTGGTGACTTCAGAAGGACGTAATTATGCTCTTTATCTCAACAACAATTCATCTGGCCATAAAGATGGATTACCGTTCTCTACTTACGATCATGACAACGATCAAAGTTTCTATAGCAACTGCGCCAAGGTACGTTCTTATCACCGTCAATGTCAACAAATTTTAGTTTTTATTTTGCAAAAGTACATCTGACATTCCTGCACGAAACATTAAGATACATTCATGTGCTTCAAAGGAATTGATGTCGGACACACTTTAAACTGTAATTCGATTTCTTTAATTTTATTAGGTGCATCTCGGTGGTTGGTGGTACGATTCCTGCTATGATAATATCAATCTCTTTGGAGATTACAAGAGATATTTTGAGATGAAATCATTGGCTCCTGATCAATATTTGGTTAAAGCTCGTATTTTGGTCCAACGTCTACCAACAGCTGATGATGTTGAAATCAAGCCTTACAAGCCTCCAAAGTACCAAAACAAGCCATACGAACCACCCTACAAAAAGCCTGACGTCTACAAACAGAAGCCAGCACCTCCAGCATATCCGACTCAACCGCCTTACCCTACTCAGCCAGCATATCCAACAGAGCCTTCTTACTTTCCCGAGGAAGAAGAAGATTACGAATGAAGACATAAAAATCAATTCATGGACGATTAATGGCTTAATTCAATAACTAAATTTAAATTTGAATAAAGATACATTTGAATTTGAAATCTTTTGTGAATTTTTCTAATTTTTTAATCTTTGACGAAATGTATTTGAAACTTATGAATAGGCTCGGATTGATTGGGTGTTCCTATGTATTGAGTAGAACTTCGTAGATGAAGCAACTGATAATTACTTAGTTTTGCGCATAGATTTGAACATATCTTTGTAACTTACGACACAATTTATGGAATGAAGCCACAGACTCACTTACACAGATAGGATATGGCTACATACCACTTTTTCAATGTCTCTCTTCAATACGNAGTTTTGCGCATAGATTTGAACATATCTTTGTAACTTACGACACAATTTATGGAATGAAGCCACAGACTCACTTACACAGATAGGATATGGCTACATACCACTTTTTCAATGTCTCTCTTCAATACGCCTTACCCTACTCAGCCAGCATATCCAACAGAGCCTTCTTACTTCCCCGAGGAAGAAGAAGATTACGAATGAAGACATAAAAATCAATTCATGGACGATTAATGGTTTAATTCAATAACAAAAGTTGAATTTGAATAAATATACATTTGAATATGAAATAACATCTTTTGTTGTATTTGTTAATCTACTTTGTCAGAATATTTGACGGACATGAAACATTTTAAACATGCTGATATTGACTGGAAGATATGCATATGCATTTAATTATGGATTTAACTTTGTATTGAAACATTTAAATTGTTAAATTAAGGATCTGATAACTGCTTTGTTTTACAGCTAGATCTAAGAATATCTTTTTAATGTTTCGTTTTTTTTTGGAACATGAGATCAAATGTGCCAACTATAAAGTAACTACATAAACGATAAGTCGCGAATTTGTAATTATGTTTCACCAAGAGACATATGCTGAACTTCGCGATTCTTACTTTGCAAATATTAGCAAACTAACCAAATGAAATTGAATGTTAAAAAGTTTATTTTTATCTGAACTTTATTGGTAATCAACTCGAGTTAATTGAATTTAATTTAAATCAGATTTAATTGAAATCAGTAACTTTCTCAGTATCCTTTGGCTTAATAACAGAATCAATCCAACTGTTGTATGAGCTTATTCTCGTGTATACGGATGGTTTTGTTGTTGAACAACCAAAAGAACCCCATGATGTTGCTCCAACCAATTCCCACAATTTTGGGGCAACTTCACAAACCAATGGTCCTCCAGAGTCCCCCTGTAGAACGATTTAGATAATAATTAGTAAAAGCTTTAGAACGAAAAAAAACAGTGAAAATCGTTGATATTCCTATATTTAATAGTGACATATTCATCACTTTATGTGAACAGTAACAATATTACGTTGCACGATCCTTTGGCCTGGGTCTTTTTATCAGTCACGCATACATGTTTGTCTGAAACTGAAGCCTCATTCCATTTCTCTGTGCATTCCTTTCTCGTTAAAACATCAATATCTGCCTCCTGAAGCCATGTTGGAAGAGGTCCAAATCCTATTTAGTATATTTCGTTATGTCTATTGATAAATAAAAGCTTTGAAGCATTTCTATAAAAAGTGCACTTATTAACTAATATATTCTCACCGCGAAGTCTGCCCCACCCAGTAATGAAGCAATTCTTTCCAACTTGGTTGGTATTTGTAGCCCGTGTGACATACTTGACATTTATTTTTCCAGTGCTTTCTGGAATAGGTTCTTTCCATGAGATGACGGCTAAGTCATTTGGAAATCCAAGGGAAGAATTTCTTGAATAATCTGGATGCTTTAAATAAAAATGCTTCTATCTAAAATCTCTATTTGTTGTATTTTACAGCAGGTAAGCTTTATTATTTGAAACTGCTTATTTGAAATCCTAAACATGTCTCAACTGTACAAACTAAAGTGGCTTTTGTAAGGCTTCTTTTGTGACACTCTCCGGCTTTACAGGTATGAGTGACATTGTTGGATCCTGCCATGATACTGTAACCCTTCCTGTAAAACATATCAAATCATTATCTGCTGAAACTTACTTTTAACTATTTTACTTGTAGTATTTAGGTTTGTATTTTCTTAGATAAATTTATATTCATAAACCAGATAATGTTAATATCTGAAACATGAAGATGGGTGCTACATGAAAATACGCTCTTACAAGGGTCCTTCAACGCAGTGAGCAGCAGTGACGCCCCAGGTAGATCCAATGATGGAAGCTCCACAGTTAAATATGTTGTTTGAGTACAAGGCCAACTGCCAAGGCCATTCTCCGTTATCAGCATTTTTACCACCAACGATGTGGGGAGCAGTTTTGGCAAAAGAGCCTTCATCGAATGACGAGTTTAATAAATTCAAAAAGAGATCTTCGAAACAAATAATAATAATAATAATAATAATAATAATAGTAGTTAATTTGTAAGGCGCCAGTGCATAACATCAGAGGATCAGAGGCGTCAACCATCCATACAGCACCTCCTCCAAAGGCGCTTTGTGCAGCATGCTGCGCTGCGAACACGACGCGTAACTATTGCCAACTTGCACGCCGAAGAAACGACCTTTATAATGAGCACAATCTAACCAGATATTGAAAGTATGCATAGGATCAAGAAAGACAACATTTTAGCTGCTACTTGTGATGAAATAGGAGACATTTATAGTAAAAGATATCTTCTGCACTTTTTAAGTCATATCACCGAAGTAGTAGATATTCAGTTAAGTAATCGGATAACAAGTTATCAGTTTCAAGAAAAGCTTTGTGATCGTCAAGTTGTTTGATAATAAAGACAAAAATCATTCGAAATCATTTGAAAAATCTTTTTTTTTAAATCATAAATTCAAGTGCTTCCACGAATAACTTTTTAGTGAGGCTCCAAAACTTGCACTTTAGTTAAAGGAGTGCCTTCAAAAGATAAGATTAAAACCATTTATGCTAATATTTTTATAATTGAATGTAATTAAATTAATGTTAATATTTTTCTCTATTATTGAAAAAATTTATAGAAGTTTCAAATGACGTACTAATATAATTAATATATATATATAATATTAATATAATTACACATATGTAATTAGTAGAGACCTGTGCGACTCCGGTTCCATCACTGCGCGGGAGTCCTCTAACATGCACAATTTTACATTCCAAATTTCAGACATGACCTTGTCATCTCAAAGAAAAGCATTTCGTAAATGTGTTGATGGTGGATTTTCAGGGTTAACTTGTGGTGGGCCGGCTCGAGTGTGTTGCGCACGCGCGTTTTTGTTGTTTTTGGGTTCGGCGGTAGCCATGTTGTATTTTACGAATTGGTGTGTGTGTGTGTAAGTCGAGTTGAGTTGAAGTAATAAAGAAGTAGTGAATAACTACAAA
>MPNW01000952.1:16352-45318 GCA_011800805.1 Hirudo medicinalis
GTGTTGCGCACGCGCGTTTTTGTTGTTTTTGGGTTCGGCGGTAGCCATGTTGTATTTTACGAATTGGTGTGTGTGTGTGTAAGTCGAGTTGAGTTGAAGTAATAAAGAAGTAGTGAATAACTACAAACTGAATGCATTACATGAAAGCAATGTTATTACAATTTATTTTCAAATTATGTTCAATATTTGAATAGATTAATGTAATTTTTTTAAGATCGGGATTTGCCGCATTTTTGCTTCAAGTAAAAACCAGGTCGAAGAATTCAGCAGGTAATTTAAATTATGTGACTCTATTTCAAAAAATGAAAAAGTACACTTTAAAAAGAATGATTTCTAAATAACAACCAATAATTTTGACCGATTTTGAATAGATTTGAATATGCTTCATATTAATTATGCCACACTATTTCAAATTTTGAGAAACTACAATTTAAAGAAGAAATATTTGCAAATACAATGACGTAGTTGTTAATTTTGGATGAGATTAAAGGTCGTTTCATAGGACCTGTTTATCATAATTAAGTAGGATTTTGTCTATGGAGTGTTCGGCTGAGGCTACTTACAGCGTCTAGCAATTAATTAATTATTCCGTGAAAATAAGCCGTAATAAAGGGTCGGACATATGAGGCAGTGGTTTTGAAACTAATTCAATATTGATATAAATCACAGACTTCCTAGTTTTAAAAGTCAAACAGAAGTAGCAGTTAGTAGTGTGATTTGTCGGTTCACGCCAAGTCATTGGTACTGCATCGACAACGACGACGAAGACGAGTTCGCTACAAAGTTTATTTACAACAACGGCAACAATGCTTCGACTGGCAACATAACTGCTGGAGTAGCAGCGTAGCCGGAAGAGTTGGAGATAGCGAAGGGAAGAATGCGTAGTAGTAGTAGTATTTTATTAATGTCCTCAGCATAACATGATGAATAGGACAAGGATGCCCTGACGTAGATTCTTAAATAGCCAGTCAGGACAAAAAGAATGTTCACAAACAAAGGATGCGCACTTGGTAAGTCATCGCCGATAGTGTTAGGATCAGCACGTGATTATGATGGATTTGCGATCCTACAGTACTCCAAAAGGAATGGACTTGTGCTTGTGACAACGTATTTGCAGAAGTTGAACAAACGATATTTGGCTTCCAAGATTTTTTTGCATCGTCAACTTTGGAGTCAAAATAAAGTTCATATGATAAAAAAAAATACCGTTATATATGTATATTATATATATGTTTTTTCGATATTTATCGATATTCGATATATTTTCCCTAATGTCGATATTTAAATTAGTTTATAAATTCTATTGGGGAGTTTATTTTAAAATATACATGTTTTATCCTTGTTGCGGTACATAATTATTAAGATTGAGTTGTAATATACCTGCGAGCTTTGTGATCATTTGTGTGAATAATGGCATTAGAATCAATTCAAATACGGAAATATGTTATGTGTAGTGAAATCAGTGGGATCGAGTTGGACTCTCTGTATCAGCTACATGACAAGCTAAGGATCAACTTCGCGTGATATACCTCTGCAAAAGAAGAATCCTCTTTATGTTCAGAAATATAGTTATATTTTTCTAATGCACCGATTGAGAGGAAGGAAAATCCACTTTTTTTGGCAGGTCAAAAAGGAAAGATACATTGTATTACATGAGATAGCTATGAAATATCTTCCTAATCTAGCTCTGTCCTTCGTGAAAGAGTAGTGTCACGGATGAATAATATTTGTAACGACAATAGATGCAGGATGTTAAGTAGCCACCTTCATAAACTTGAGTTGAGTTGTGCATACAAGAAGTTTTGGTTACAAGATCTGCCGAATAAACTTTGAATTATTCTATTTGTATGTTTGTTTCTTATAAGAAAGTAATTACAAAAACCGATTTTATCTGCATACCAACAATATTATCTGTGGTGGTTACGCAACTTAGCTCGAAGAAGGCAAAAAATGAATAAGAAATCAGATGTTGGCTTTCAAGAAGGTAAATTATTCAATTTCCGACATTTTTAATAAATTCAATTGCTATGAAACTATCGAGAGAAACTTCCTGAAAAATGTAGAAGATTATGAATTGAAAAATCCTGAGGTAAGACCACCAAAACTCTGAGAGAAGGATCGACGAAATCTCATTCGAATCTTCCTGAACAACTCACACATCATCAAATTTGCGAGTAACTATATCAAGATCACTTCCAGTTTTCTCATTCCCTTTGCTAAAAGTCATCATGACAACGATTTTTATTTCCAGCAGGACAATTCATACCTTAAAGCAGACGAGTTTACAAAGAAGAAAGCGTGAGTGTCGTGGAATGGCCAAATATTCTCAAGACTTAAATCCTATAGCAAGTTTGAGAGACTGTCAAGGCAGGTATACTATAATGGAAGACAATATTTAACTGTTACGGAGTTGAAAGAAGCGATAATTGAGGCCTGAAAAATCTTGCAAAAAAAATGGTTGCTTCAATGAAATGAAGATATATTGAAGTAATAGAAAAAAGGACTCAGTACATTATATTAACACTTTATTTGAATTAATGAAATGATTTGGAACTCTCATTATTGTCTTAAGTTACAGGAAACTTAAAGAATGCGATTTTAACGTGTAGTTCTAGATTCTAGAACTTATCATCGGATCACAAGACAAATTTCCAAGTTTTACACATTTTCTATGTTAAATAACATATTCATTGGGTTTGAAAAAATAATTCAAGCAAAAGTTATCGTAAAAAATCATCGGGCTCTCAAAGATATGCCGGTAACTGATCTCTGGTCAATTGGCTATTCATATTATTGAAGAATCTCCTTGGCCCTAGTTCCTGAAATTAAATAATATAAAATATACTTGCTTATTTGCATTGCTTCGCTTGGCTCTGACGCTTGATGCTCATGAATAATTAAACGGCTAAACGATTGCAACATGTGGCAGTGTGTTTATATGGCCTGCTTTACGAATCAAGGTGCAGATTTTTCTCCAAAACTTAAAATTTTATAATAAAAAATTAAATTTTACCATTAATAACATATTTAACAAATAATATTTATTTAATTAATAATACGAGAGCAGTTTGGTGCTTGTTGTTTATTTATCGCAAGGGCGATTGGGATTTCCGTTCACTCAAATTTTTCTAAATTTGAAATATGGACAGATTTTCCTGGAGTGATAACAGCCTAAACAGTAATGAACAAATATTATTCGTACAGAAAGGAGTGAGATTATATAATGGTCCAGAAAGGGTATGAACAAGTGTCAGGTGCTTTATTTTGGAAATTTCTACATAGAAACATTTATGTTTGAAAGACAGCTTTTAACAAGGGTAAAGTAACAGTGACAACTCATCGTTTGTTCTGGGCTGACAGTGCCAAATCGGTCATTAAAGCCAATTTTAATCCAGTACCCATGATGCAATGGTTTGATTTAATTGTTTGTTGAATTGTAGACATCTGTTTTGTCGCTGCCCCTATCATACTCAGTTTTTTTTGAAAAAGAATCTGGTGGGTTAACAAAAAGGTAAAATCTAATCAAGTCAAATCAGTGCTGAAGTGAAAAATTTATTAATTTAATGATCTCAGTCCAAAAATAAAAATACACTTGTCGACAAAAGAGGAACACCAATCTTCTGGACCATTTTCTCAAAGTTTATTTAGCTACATTCAACTCTCTTTCACTGAGGGTGGTGAGGAGGAGGTATGCACATATTTTTATATAAATCAGAACTAAGGTAATGAAATCATGTAGCAATATTATAGTATTACTTATGTTCAAATTTAACATCTTATGAAATTTTGCGATTTTGAGAGCCTGCCACACGTATCTGAGTTACTTTGAACCTATACGCATCTTAACCTTCAATATAGAATAAATTTTTTGAGCCAACTAAACTTCTACATTTTAACCAGTTTTACAGAAAATTAAATGAAGTGGTCAGTGATCGGAAATGGGAAGGAGTTCCCACAAAGCCAGTGGGGTTTGCCTCAGTAAGAATTTTTTCATTCCTGTTAAAACACTTAGAATCTTACTAAATTTACCATTTATCAGCAAAAATCTCATTCATCAGAAATCTGTGCATTCAGGCATAAGTGGCATTGAAAGGAGTCTTCAGTTGAAAAAGCAGAACAGAGATGCCACAATTTCAGTTGCATTTGAAGACCTGAGCAATCTGATGACGAAGGTACAGGATAGTTTCCTCATTTCTGCTTTCAACATTACTATGGCTATCCAAATTATTTAAGCAAACAAATTGACCTTTAATAAAGACTTGCAAATCATGAATCAGTCAAGATTTTTGAATTATGTCAAATATGTATTAAACAAAAGTGCTCATGCCACATGGCTTTTGAACAATCTCTTGTCTATGGTAGATTACTTTGTGAGAATATCTGATGGCTTATTTTTGATTATAGGCTCAAGAAATGGTCAGCCTCTCAAAGAATATTTCTGCAAAGTTTCGAGATAAGCAGGAGGGCGTAACAGAGGATGAGGTATTTGTATTAGCATATTTATTGGGAACACAATTATTTAAAGCCACTTTAGCAAAGTTATCAATAATAATTGATGTCACCCAACTTTCATATTCAATAAGACACTTCAGTTCAAATCTTACCTCATGAGTCTCGGCATATCAGACCCCATAACCAGAGACTCCCATGGAACTGGAGGTGCTTATTATGAGGGTCTTGCCAGGGAGATTTCACAGTTTATCAAGGCACCATTGATGGTGAGTTACTAGGATTATGAACTTGGTGGATTTCATTAAACTTAAATTTTATATGATTAAACTCATAATTTGGTTGAATGTTAAAATGCATTTTTGCAGGATTGTGGAGGAGTGATGACACTGACTGATGTTTATTGCAGGATGAACAGAGCAAGAGGCATGGAGGTTGGTGTTTCAAACAGCATTAAGTTAAATTAAATGCTTATATTGATAGCTATAATAATGCTGCCATAGTTATCTTTAAAACTTGAAGCAATTTCTCAAAATTCAATGATCAGCAAAATGAGTCAATAATAATAATAACAGTAGTAGATAATGCGACAGACCTCTTGAAACATTACTCCTCGTTGAACTGGTTTTGTCGGACTGCATTCGAACGATTTCAATTAGATGCCTGAATTACTTTATTTTCACGTTATTCTAGTCAAGAACAACATTATTCATATAGTTGCAAACTTTGAGCAACTGACTTGTGAAAGTTGAGCGATCAAGGCTTATTGAAGCTCGATCAAGAGTTGAATTCCTTTCATGCTCACAAGACTTTCTATCATGAACATGGGTTTATGTGCTTCATGATGCCTATGCTTATGATGTCCAGTATGCCTATGATGATATGCATAAGGCACCATTCAAATGAAATATTATTATATTTATTATTAATATTATATTATTATTATTTAAGAGAATTAAATTTTATTTAATTTGTTTAAGAAAGGAACACTTACATATATATATATATATATGTTGGTTATTATTATTTTATAAATATATATAATTAATTTATATATATATGTAATTAAAATTGTTCTAATATATTTTTATGCTGCCTTTTAAGCTTTTGTCTCCTGAAGATTTGGAGTCAGCTTGCAGACTTCTTGAGAAGTTGGATCTGCCCGTTAGGTAGACATTGCATGCCTTTCATTGTAATAACTTTAAATGTTTCTTAAGATGAGATGTAATTTAATAAATAGGATGAAAGAATATGAAAATGGGGTGAAAGTTCTGCAGCTCCATTCTTGCGATGAGAAGATGGTTGCTCAAGAGACAGAGCAAATTGTTGGCTACTATTTAAGACAATTCCTCTTTTTGTATTGAGATTTTTATCATTCTAATAATGTATATTTATGCATCAGAGTCTATTTCTATATACACAAATAGTTAAACATGTTTACATACTTAAAACAACTCAGTTTGTGAATATTTAAAAATTTATCTACTTAATCCTTGAATTTCTTTGGGGAATAAACTCCAATTTTTTCAGATAAAAGAAAATGGTCACTTGTCAGCTGATGAACTTGCAACATTGATTGGCATGTCAGTGGTACTGGCCAAACAAAGGTGATACATCTTTGCCATTTGATTTCATTGATGCAATGTCAAGGGAACAGCTAGAGAATACAATATCTTTGAAGTTTAAGAGTTCCACTTAAGTCAAGCATTCTCAAGAAAACTTTTTACATGTCTGACATTGAGATCAAGCTCCTTCTAATTGCTTGGCAAAAGGAAACAATATAAAGGAAGCCCTGACAAATCTGACGATTAATATTTTTAACCCCAAGTTCAACTTCTTGTGCCAAATCACATCCAAAACTATTTTTTTATATTTGGGAATGTTTAATGGATGTCTGCTTTCCAAAATAATTTAATAATATGGGGATGTAAATAGGCTTTATGGTTAAGATGCAAATCTGGGACAAAGTCTTTGTGACATATAGCCATGAAAGAAATGCAGTTCAGGTTTGAATGCTTCGATCGTAGGAAGTCTTATCGAATGTTTTTCCCAAAATCAATCATAATTATTTCTGTAAGAAACTAATTTTGAGAATGAAACTTTGTTCTGTAGCAAAAATGAAACTAAGCTATTATAAATCATTGAAAGATCATTGAAGAGCTAGGAACATCTCCAATTTCCTGATGAGGTTCTGAGACCTTACTAAATGAGAACATTCTAAACATAGTAATACTCCTTTGAAAAAACTAGTTCAATTAAGTTTTGGCTAATAGAATTATCAACACATTTGCGCGAAGTCATTTCTCTTTTGGAGTGCATGTGCATTAATATAAGGATTTTAGAATTTCATCATTTAACTTTTGTCTACAGACTTCTGGTCGCTGAAAGACTTGGAAAACTTTGCAGAGATGAGTCTTCTGAAGGAATTGCCTTCTATCCAAATTTGTTTTTAACAAATGCTTAACAGGCACCACAAGAACCACCATGCATAAAGCTTATCAGACAAACATTGAAATGATTGTGTTTGAGGATAAATGATATTTTTACAATGTCCATTTGTTTTGTATTTTTTTAAATAATGTCATCATTGGCGAATTCTACTTAAATGTGTGATTAAATCAATTTTCATGTTCAGGCAGTTTTTATATTTATTGAGCCAAACAAATAAATATGCACATTAAATATCAACAGAAAAGTAAAATGCAATCGGCTCAAAGTTCGGTCCTGAGCGAGTGACGTACCCCGTCAGAACCGCCCAGACTATTTAAAGGTTGACATTAGTCTATGACAAAAATTAGATGGATAATAGTTAAGTTAGGACAAATGTAATTGTAGCAGCTATTAGAGTCTTCACATCACTCCCTCAAAAATGTATTGCAAACACAGTAAATTGCACTAACAACTCTTTAATAATTGCACCCTAATTATCCACACCACTTGAGATACATCACATGATGGCACTAAATGCATTAAAGCTCTCTACATTGTTAACCAAGATAATTGCACCCTAATTATCCACACCACTTGAGATACATCACATGATGGCACTAAATGCATTAAAGCTCTCTACATTGTTAACCAAGATAATTCTGCTTAAGAGATTAATATTGAAGAATGTTTGTCCAGACATTATGGAGAAAGTCAACATTGCATAATTGTGAGATTTTAGATAAAAGAAGCATCTGAGTTCAAAACATCGGCCTAATGATATTAATGATAGGCACTACAGATACCAGCTTCACAAATGGCCAACTCAGGTGGCAAACAGGAAATTGATTATTTTTTTATAGATCACATCAGCAGTTTTGATCCCCCAGATGAAGTCCATGTGTTCATAGTCTGGAATCTCTTCAACGTATGCCAAATTCGTCATATTTTTTATAACTTCAATCGAATCCTGTTGAACAAGTGTATCATACTTAATTAAGCTTAATTACTTAATTAGGCGCAACTCAAATGCATATTTATTTGTATTGTTATCATTATTATTGATGTTGTTAATGAAGATCATTGATAATATTAATTTTTATGAGCCAGTAATTCACCTTGGGAGTAGATAGCTCATCTTGGCCTCCATAAAATATATAAGTGGGGATTGTAATGTCACGCAGATTGTACAGTGGAGGTATTGGCTGATCAGATAATATAGTTGACATTCAGTGAAAAACATCGGTTTTTCATAAATTATCTGTCTATGTACCTGATTATAATGTTTAAAGTTTTCTTTGGAGCTGCAATAGTCATACATTTGGAATTTCTTTGAGTTCACCAACTAGAAACAAGATTGAAACGAAAATTCATCTTTTTAAAGTCAATTTGGATAGAAATACCACTCAATGTAATAATGTGGCTCAGCAATGGAATGAATGGATCATATACTTAAATGAGATAATTTTTAAAACTGGATCATTTACATAAATAAATAATGATGTTTATCAACCTGTGCGAAGTGAACCATGTTCTTGACTGAGGTGCCTGCAGGTTCATGGCTTACATATACTGGAATTCTCGTCTTCAATTATCATAAATTATTCGAGAATAAATGATTTCACAACATTTGTTCAAAGATTATATAATAATAACAATGGAACATTAGGTTTACTAGTGAAAAGGGAATATAATGACCATGTTAGTATTGTTGTCGCTGAGACCACCCATAAGGACAATGGTTGCACAGACATCTCTTATCAAGATTTTGGGGCACAGGTTACCAGCAATCCAGGTAACAAGTGGATTCGAGGGCATGAATTCACAAACTCCAAGAAGTGAGAAAAGGGCCTGCAAGTAATTGGTGGAGATTTATTTAATCAATTTCCATATTATATCATTTAACAAGTTAAAACAACTCAACTGATCATAATGTATCATATACATGAACATCATTTATAAAAAGCAATGTTAAGTTAATTTCCTCATTGGTTATAGTTGCTTCATTTACCTGAGAGCAATTACATAAAAATAAAAAATTATTTGACAAATGAAACCAGCCTTTGGAAATGTGACAAACTTGGCCAAATACTTGAGGAAACCTCTAATGTTGCCCAGAACTGCTACTGGTGCAAGCGCAAAAAACTTTTTCACCTAAAAGCATCACTTATAATAATATTTGATTTAACTTTGGGTTGTGTTAAATACGATAGAGTTGTAAAACTCAATTAGACACATGTATAACCTTTATGAGATAAATACCTTAACTTTAAAGGTCATTTAGACCACTGATCTCAATTAATCTTGAACTACAAACTCTCACCACTTGTTGAAGTTCTGGTTGTCTGGATAGAGATGCAAATGCTACAAGTGTGCCTTGAGAGTGTCCGATGTAATTTATATTTCTCGATGAGGTAGTGTCAGAAATATATCCAATCATGGCTGGAATATCATATTTAGCCATTTCATCCCAACTGCAAACAACACAAAAGTNCTCTGACATTACCCAACCACACATCACATCCTGCATCCGACAAAAGGTAACCTATTTAAAGTACAAATTTAGTAATTCATAATTTGCTAATAACCAGAAGGAATAGACATGAGAGTGATGTTTATATGTTGAATATATTTAATAATTAAATTACTTGTACTAATTAGTAAGTTACTAGTACTAGTCAGAATTATATTATACCCACATTATTCATAATTTTATTCAGCTATGTCCTGAGGTCAACTCACCTAGACTTTGGTTGGGATGATTAATTACCCAGGTCGAAGAAGAATCCAGCAGTCCATGTTGCAAAAAGACAACTGGAGTAGAAGATGTTAAAGGCTTTCTTTTTGGAAGAATTCTTTGCAAACCCAGTATGAAACCATCTTCAGTTTCAGTTCTGTGTTCCTCACATGTGTATCCTTTGCTTCTAATTAACTCAGTCTGATGAATGTATTAAATAATATTGAAAAAAAGTAAATCTCTTAAATTACAAAAAGTTAAATTAATGGGGAAAATCAAAAATATTTAAGCGGTATAACTAATTTTTTTTATATGCCTACCGTATTGAGATAAAGATCGGGATCGTAATCGCTCTTAATTAAACTATTCCTTGTTGCAATACGCCTAATCTTTAAAAAATGATCTTTATTTTGCTCAGCAAGAAGTTCATTAATCACAGCTTCAACGTCAAAATCAAAATCCGGGGTGTAGCAAATTCCGCTGGTCACAAACAAACAAACCAACGAGAAAATCGTTAATCTAAGCACCATTTTTTAAATTAAAAAGTCAAAAAAACATGTCAAAAAATCCCAATCACTTAGAGAGTGCTATTCACCTAGAGAATGGGCAGATATGAAGTTTGAGCTAGTTGCGACTTATATCAGGCTAAGGAACTTCAAAGTCTTTAATAACTAGATAACAGGTGTGTCACCTATGAAGTCAAAACTTAAGTCAATACATTATTTTATATTTTAAAACTTTATTTTCTTTGCATTATCGTTTCCATGGTGATGTCACTGACGCTTATTTCAGAAAAAATACAATATTTTGCATAGCATATCGCCGCACTAATTTTACCCGTTACCAAGTGTAGCGCTATGGATGATGATTTAGAAGATTTACTCGACAAGATTGAATATGGATTTGGAAACAACCGCAACAAAGTCCTGCAGAACAACAAGAATAGGTATAGGGTATCTCTTGACGCCAAAATGTCATACTTCCTAAATCATTTTTTCATTAGTTCAGCAAGCACAAAGAATGAAAACTCTTATTCTTTAAACGCAGATTTTAAAAATTTCAAGTTGAACTTTAGAGTAGCCGACTTATCAAATGATTATTGGTTAAATTACAACAATTTAATAGAGATGACGAAAATGTTGATGACTTGATCAGTTTGGATTTGAGCTACGACAGCCGACGATCTTCCAAGTCAGAAGCACCACATTCCAAACAATCTGGAAAAACAAGGTGTTGCTTAAAGTTGTCAGGTTTAACGTTAATTTATTCGGTTAATAATTGCGATAAGACAAGTACGACCAGTCCAAAATAGATAGGGAGTACCCATTTTTTGACGAGATCTCAACCAATATGTTACTTAAATTACTCAAATTTTAGTATGTAATGTAAATTGTGCTTCGAAAGTTTTACATTGATTTTGGTGAAATATTATTTTCAAACTTAATAAAAATTCCCAAAAATGTGCTTTTTCGGCGTTCAAAAAAGATAGAATGGAAACGTGAAAAGTCAATAATAACAAGAAATTATTTTTTTGACATAAAAAAATATTTAATATGAAATTGTATTTCCATTTTCTCTATTATTTAAAAACATCTTTTGTCCATCGACAAAATTAATTTTTTTTAAAGTCTGTTTCCAGATTATTCAAGGAGGCCCTGATGCCATCTTCCAACTCTGATTTAGAATTAAATTGTCTTCCATCTTTGTAGACCAGTCTTGACAACTTACCTCAAGCATTTTCAATTGGATTGAGGTCATGAGAATGAACTGGCCAACCCAAAATGTTTATGTTTCTCTCTTAGAAAAAGGTCCTTGTCAGTTTGGAAGTATGGATTGGAGTTATCCTGCTGAAATACATAATTAGCACCATACTTTCTCTCAGCAAAAGGCAGGAGATTATTTTCCAACACTTTAATATAATCTGCTGCTTTTTGCTTTCCTTGTGGAAAGACTAGATCAATGAGTCCATCATGTGAAATTCCTGCCCAAATCATGACTGTTCCAGCTCCATGATTTCTGCTATAAATTGACTCTTTCTCTAATCTGAGGTCATGCCAATAAAACTGATGACCATCAAGTCCATCTAGATTGAACTTTTTTCATCAGAAAAAATTATACCACAAAAACCTACTTTGAAGTTCATTTTCACCTTGTTGAATTGATTTTATAATTCATATGCAAACCCTTTCCTGTCTTTTTTGGACGGCCCAAAAACACATTTTTCGTAATTTACGAGTTTTAATTATTCCATGAAGTCCATTTATTATTTATTTGATTAAAGTCAGTTGCATGACTAAGATGATTTGGACTACCTATGAAGTCCAAATTTACGAGATAATTTATGTGTGGTTAAATGACGTAATGTCCAAATTTGAATAAATCCATTGTTTGATGTACGAGAAATTTGCATAAATTTGCACTTCCTATCTATATTGGACTGAGTGTACTTTGAGCTAATAATTCATTTATTTATGTTTTAGATGTCACGAAGTTTTTGTTGGAGGATGCGGAACTGAATCGGGATGCTCTACACTTCTGAAAAACAGGTAATTTTGAGATGTTCCATCACGTTTTGGTCTATAATTATAGGTAATATTACTTAATCTTCAATTAATAATTTAATTAAAGGTGGGCAACATATTTTTTACGATTTTAATGTTTTAGTGAATTTGTTGGGGTGATTAGTTTTAAACATTGAAGGGTTCATGCAGTGTCGTAGCAACTATTCTTGCCGCCCGGGCGGTCATAAGATTTGGCGCAATCCGTCCATTAACCTTCAAAATTTTGGAAAGCTCTCAAGTATTTATTTTCATGGAACTACAATCAAATCGGTTAAAAATTTATAAACAAACGTTCCATGCTTTTCTTTCGGCCAAGATTTTTATAACAGTTTAAAAATTCAGTCCATCGACAAGTTCCTTCTCTATAGAGAGGAATGCCAAGTCTGCAAGCCTTGTCTGGCTCATCGCTGATCGAAGATAGTTTTTTATTAACTTAAGTTTGGAGAAAGAGCGCTCACGGCTGGCAACACTAATAGCCCGGGTAAGGAAGATGCGCGGCAAGATTACAATATTAGGATCGGAATCCCCAAGATAATATCTCTGTGTGATGCCCAAAAGTTGAAAGGGTCGATTTTATCGTTTCCTGAAGCTTCCACAACAATACTGCAATTTCTTCCTTTCGGCAAAACTCCTCTTTCTCTATATCTTCATCAACTTCGCCAAGCTGACAATCATAATTATCATCAAGTAAATTTGACGTTGTAAGAAAGGCGTACTTGTTTGCAAGATCATGAAATCTGCCAGATATTTCCTCAGTCAAGCTGTCTATGACATTACAGAATTTCCCGTTTCACTCAGCATCAAATCCCAGCGCTGCATCAGTCAATCCTTCGCCACCCATTCGTTTCTTTTTGCGCATTCGACGCTCCATACTTATCCCCATTTCAGAGCAGAGTTTTTTGGATTCGTCCTTTGCACTGTCCGCCATCTTTTCTCTATTCTGAAGAAGGCAATCTCCCGACGCTGTGAGCTTGACAGAACTTTGTTGCAGATCCAGCCCTTTTGCTTGAAGATTCTTCTGGCATCATTGACTTCTGGACACTTTCTCAACCCAAAATAGTAGCCAAAAAGTCTGATACTTGATTTACTTGTGTTGATTTTAAATAAGTTAACTTGCATGCCAAATCAAGTTAATTTAGGCTGCAAAACGAATATTAAAGAAGAATGGCACGACCCCTTGGTGTGTCAAACCAGCTCATGCAATCAGCGCTAAGCAAATGGTTATCCTAACAACTTGTTCAGAATGATTATTTAGGCATTTACTCAGATAAGTAAAACAAATAACTATTGAAAGAAATAAATCTTATACTAATCAAACTCGCCATGATGCATGATGATCCAAGAATTTACTCTTAAAAAGATTTTTCAATGCAACAATAACAATCGCGAATGAACTTAGTACCAGAAAGTTGATGAAAACAGAATGCGCGAACAATATGCTATGGTCTCGGAATAGTTTCATATATATTCTTCTGACCAAAAGAAATCACTGGACGATCTGAGGAACAGACGTAAATTGATGAGGGTCTGCTAAGGTGATTCTCTTTGATGCGTGACTAGCATGTGTTATATATCAATCGATGCGCTATACCAAATGCCAAATTGAAATCTGACTCTTCAATGGATACATTTCGAAAGGTCTAAGTGAGGCAGCAAAAACTGTGGGGACGGAAGCCGTTTTTTTTAATTTTATTTATTTTTTACGTACCCTTTTAAAATGCCGCCCCTTAGCACACGCCCCCCTCCCTTGCTACGCCACTGGGTTCATGGGTTCACACTTTTTTCACACTACATGGGTAGATAATGCATATTTAAATTAGTCGGCAATTGGTTTTATCGCCATCCATAATTTACTTGATTAATTGTTGCCAGACCTTGTTCTTCTCTGAGATGCACTGCCTGTGACTTTAGCGTTTCATCATTCGACAATTTCCAGTGGAATGAATCCGTTGATTACCTCTTCTTAAGGAACAACATGCCAGATTTCAACAGGTTGAAGACGAAGTTTAGAAAGAAACCAGGTCGTAAATATAATAATGTGATTGTCATTTAGCTAACTTACACAATACACTAAAGAACTAACTTACAAACGACATTAACTGCGCTATAAACTCGTTATAGTGCAGGATTGAGTTTGCAAGCCAACTGAAAATGTTGACCGATATTATTGTTTTATTGTTTTTTTCCATCTTAACTTAATACGTTTGTTCATTGAATTTAAAAATCGTTTTTTTTTAAATTTACGTAAACGGCAATACTGTAAATTAGAAAAAAAGTGCCATTTTGCATAATTCATTCTCAAATGTGTTTAGTAGGGGGGGAATGAATATCAAATGCCTGATGCAGATGATCCCGCATCTTTAAATACTGATCTGCAAAATAATTCTTTTAGTGGCTGACAAAGTCGTACATTGAGTAAAGCTAAAGAAAGCAAAGCCATAATGTAGTGGGACTACGACTTCAGGGAACTGCATTTATCGATGTAAGAATTGAATGAAGGGTACTTCATATTTAACATACATTTTGATAGGCTTTTCATAAGTAAATTTTAAAAATTACTGGAGAGTATGGAAACAACAAAAAATTTCGTAGTCCCGAGAAATTGTCAAACAGACAACAGACCAATTCTTAAGCTTTTCAGCAAGTCAGCTATTAAACGAATTTATTGGCTCGCTGAGTACAAGAATTCTATCACCCTTACAAAGTGAAACTCATATCGCTGAAAGTAGGCGAGAATCCTGCCAAATGCGAACTCGTATGGATGGCTGAAACTTTTCATACAAAAAATAATATTCAGACTGATATAGTTATATATTTAATTAGTTATTAATTGATACGTTATCTTTTTCAGGATACAGAGCATACGCTTGCCAGTGTACTTGGTTAAATTGCCAGAAGCTCGAACTCGTAAGGGAAGCCCATCCTAGCGTTAAGTGGGTTTGCGGTAAACATTAAACTCAGTCCGCTTTCAAAAGTTTAATAAAAAGTTCCAAAATTATCTCGTTGATTCGACAAAGTTATATTTAGAAAAATCAGCTTAGTTCAAAAATTCACAGGTAATTGTTCAACGCTTCACTGCGCACTTGGAAGTCTCCTTTGGATCCAGTACGTTTTCCTGACATCCAGCTGTCGTTGGTTTTCATCTTCAAGTCTCTGAGGCTGTTCTCACTTTCGTCGTGACTGCTTCCAGAGAAAAAGCTGTTGGAGTTTCCACTGAATGAACACTCCAGTGGGGTTGGTTTGTGTCGATGAGATCTCAGGGATGCATTGATGGTGGAATCCGTCAGGTTGACTGAGTGTGTGTAGGTCGGCGGCGGCGTCCTCGGACACACCTGGTCGGCCAGCACAGGTTTGGCAGGGTGAACAGAGGTTGGATTTTTTAGTTCCTCGGCAAAAATTATGGGAACGCAGTTTCCAGAGCCACTTTTCTTGCTGTTTTTTTCGCAGTTTGGAGGCAGTTCTTTTGCTTCGACGTTCTGCGACCTCATGAAGCCAGGTCTTCGTGAATCTCCAAATACATAGCAACACACACACGTTAGCAGTACTATGAGAAGAAAGGCTGCAACGGCAACCATGGGGATCATTATATAGAGGAGGGTCGTCACGTTTTCTTCGTTAGGAACTGGATCCATCTGAATCTCATCAGCTGAACGGTCTTGATGTGCCTCTGCCAGCGAACCAGGAAAGGAACCTCTGCAAGAACCTCGTGCAATGAAGCGAGCAGATGATAGCGAATACGGCTTCAAAGAATTCTTAAAGTTAGGAGACACTTCTTTATCATGAGGTCCATCTTTGAAAATGTACTTCGTGAGTCTCGCAAGTTCGTCAAAAGGACAAGGCGTCACGGGAAGACTCAAATTTGACCAAACGATTTTCACCGAACCTGGGAACATTCCAGTGACCAAAATATTCTGAGAATTCTGATCTCCGAAGGCTGAAGCAAGCTTCTTCATCATGTCGATTCTTAAGAAGACGTCTTGAGTAGCTCTTTTGTAATCCAAGTCTTTGATGGTGACTTCAAATTCATGACTCAAAACCTGAGATGTTGGCTTCATCACTTCAATTTCCAGCTCAAACTTTGACAAAACTTTTTTGTTGACGAGTGCAATGACGTATCTGTGCTTGCCCACATGTTCCTCTAAAGGCAAGCCATACAGGGTAGTTTGGTTCAATCTTATCCAAGAGATTGGTGGAACTCCAATGGTTTCAGACAGTGAATTAAAATTTCCGTTTTTTGAAAGTTTGGCTTGGAGTCCGTTGCGGATTTTGCGAGACATGTCAGACGCAGAATCGGTGAATGTGAGGAATAACAAATCGACGTTTTTTGCTTTGGCGCCATTAGTTTTAAAAACATCAGCAGGAAGACGAAATTCCAGGATGCTCCCGACTAATATTCTCGATGGAACCGATAATTTATTTATTTTTGGATTTCGATGTTTGTTGTGCTTTGTACGCTTCTTTTTACCTAGCTCTTCTCTAGATGGTTCGTGCTGATGATGATCCTCATGGGGTAGGTCCTCATCCTCATGATTGACCTCATCGTAATCAAGTTTTCCGTTTGATTTTGCATAGTTTTCATTGTCAACATCTTCATCTTCGCCTGTCACTTCCAATTTATCTGGCGGATCATCGGGCTCTTCGTCAACATCAATGCTGGAGTTAGCAGTCGAAATTCCATCTAGCGCCTCTAATAATGGCGCTGTAGCATCTTTATCCGGATGTTCAAATGTTTCTGAAGTTACTTCCCCAGTATTGTTATCAGAACTTGCCCGTTTGTTCTCAAAATGGAGACGTTTATTTTGCAGATCGACATCGGAATCTTCATCTTCGTGGTCTTCTGCAGGTTCATCGCCGGGCATGTCTTTAAGAGTTAGAGCAATCAGTTCGAAACTTAAATCAGTCCCGGTTGTAGAGAGAACATCTTCCTTATCATAATTCGTAGGTGAATGTGATAAAAATGACCTCTCATGGTCGATTTCGATGTTGGTGACACGCCACAGAAGGATGTCTGATCCTATGTTGCTGCCCAAGATTTCATGGGCAGTTTTGTCAAGGAGAGTCAAGGGTGGTTCGAAAGAGCTGTTGACGTTTCCGCATCCAACAGCCCACTCCAACGAAGTCACTTTTCCGGCTGATTTTTCATTTTTGTTTCCAACTCCGCTTCTCAGCAGTTTGCTTCCCGGCTCCAGTTTCTGTGGATCCGAGGATGTTTTGATCAACAGTGACGTCATAGGAACTCCGAGATATGCGCTGAATTTTTTCAATAGCATCAACTGACTAGACATGTTGAGAGCTTCAAAACTGACATCGATGTAGACGCTGGCGACTGTCAGAATTTGCCTGGAATCGCATGAAAATGTGCTCATCATCTCCTTCAGAGGTTCGACTTGTCTCACGTGAAGGTCTACTGAAATCGAAGAGTTTTTTTGACCAGCAGCGGAAGTGATATTTGGAGGAATGGATAAAACCATGCACGACTGAGGCTTGGATTTGATCTGCTGACTGTTGAGTTCAAGAAGCAAAACCTTGATGCAGTGTCGACCAACGTCGTTCTTCTGAGCCAGTATCTCAAACTTAAGGAAGTCAGCTCCGTTTCTCCTGGGGCACGTCAGTTGGATCCAAGAAGGAATTTCAAGCCCACTGCATGTGCTAAGATAGGCCTGCTAAAAAAATTCAACAGACTCAGAATTTTTATAAAAACACGTTCTTCACGTTAGAGATTTAGTGGAGAAACTAAGGGTCCTATGTTTGTCTCAAATATCGGATTCATTTTTTTTAAAGTTTAAACGAAGTGAAATTATAAACTGAAGTTTATTTATCGACGGCTGGTGTCCTGTTCCTCCAAAACTTCATCCACATTGTATCGATCCTGTTCGAAACATTGGCCTTAAATCCGATACGAAAAAATTCTTAGCGTCAGACTGGGCTGCACTGAAGGCAATTTGTCATTTAAGGAGGGCATTGAGAGTGCTAATGAAATGTTCCGACAGGATAATTTGATCCACGCACGAATATTTTATAACTCAAATGTGATGTATTTATATCACATCCTTCATTTAGGGACCATGAGGCATTTGTAAGTTAATTGTTTGTATTTTGTCATGTAAGCTTCGTCATTGAAAATAGGTGATGCATGTGATAATATGTAACATATCATTATTGCTGTTATTATATATTGTTATTATAAATATATAGTAATGAGGTGATAGTACAAGTTATTATATATTAATATCAACTAATTTAAACATAATAATGAAATAACGACGCATCATTTCAAACTCACCTCTGCAAACAAACATCACATGTGGATATTGAAACAAAAAATGACCTCGAAGCAACAATAAATAACCAGTTTTACTTCAGGAGGGCAAGAAGCACATCCAGGTATAACATTACATTACATTACATTGTATTCACAATGCCATTACAAGTGCCATGTATATACAAGGAGAACAGAAAAGGGTCGAGTAGGCTGGAAATGACTAACAGAGAATGCATGGAACTGCAAATATTAAGCATTTTAATTTAATTTATATTTTTTATTACGCGGTGTGATTGTGCTCAGATATTTCTAGAAACATTATTATGGAATTAATGAATGATCGTTATTACCATACGAAATGTAAATGCAGATTATTAAGAAAATGTTTTTATTTTTTATTTTATAAAAAAAAACTTGAAAGAGATCAACGTGGGTCATCGAAATAAAAAGAGATTTTATTCTGAAAAGTTACTTCTGTCTTCATTCGAAAATTTCGACCTTCCTTGAAAGAGAATTAACACGAATTTGTGACCAATTACTTTACTGAAAGAAATTCAATGTTACAACAATGTTACGACCGTAATAAGTTAATAAATCTCAAAAGGTGTTATTATTATTATTATTACACGATAATAATTATAAAATAAGGAAATAATTAAAAAGTCATTTTGAATTGGAAAACCGAATCCGAAATTGGTGGCATGCAAATAAATAATGCGAATATTTCGAGGCAGATGCTTAATTGTCTGCAGGTCTGCACTTAATTCTTAGAAATGCTTTTCTCAATTTGTGCCTGTCACGTGCTTCTGGACGCACAAGTTGCGACTTTGCTGCCATTTTATTTGATCACTTCAAGCGAAGTTTTACTTAATCGTAACTGAGTTTGATTTTTTCGCTGATTCAATTGCTTGTCAAACAAGGGCTTGCCTTCCATGATTTCTGTCATTTCCATCATAATTATGTTATCTGAATGTAATTTTGTTTAAAGTTATTGTTGAAACACTTCCTTTGGAAGTACTTTTATTTAAAAATTAATATTTGTACATGTAATAATTAAATAATCATGATTGTTGTTTCGTGGTAGATTTTGTGCGTGTTGTTTGGTTGTGGAGCAGTAAATGTTTGAAGATTGCCATCACGCCTTTCGAAATCAGCTTTCATTTCAATGGACTTTCAACCATTTTGCTCATAATGCTCATAATCAATTATTCAATTATTCATCCGTTTATTTGTTCAATTATTCGTTCGTTCATTCATTCACTAAATCCTCGAGCTCCAAGCATCGTAAAAGTTGAACTGAGGCTTCAGTTAATGTAAACTTGCTTGTGAATGTAACGATAGTCGTATTAATGTCATGCAATGTTTGGATTAACAATGTAAATAAGTAACATACAGTTGATTCTAATTCATTCAAACGTCCAGGTTGTTCGTAAATTTCATTTTATTCTTTCAATCATTCCAAATCTAGTCTTTATATCGTTAGAGCAAATGTGATGAGTTTCTGTGGTTGAAAACACAAGTATTTGTTCGAGACGATGATGATGACGATGTTGACTGTGATAGTGATGATAATGATTGATATGTAAGATTGGGTGCATGTGTTGGAAATCTTCCAACCCTAACTTTTTCCAGAAAAACAAACATTCCCGGTATTTCCTCAAAAATACTTGGAAAAGTACCAAAAAAATGAGGAAACGTTAATGCATGTTGAAGTTATTTACATATTTTATAACATGCGAATACGAACTAATAATAATAATAGTAGTAATGAATAATATTATAATAACAAGTAACAATATTAATGACATTAATAATAAACAGCAGTTGATACCTTCCTCAGAGTTGAATCTCCTGTTGTGTCCTCGTCATCGCTGCAGAATGAAACTTCAAAGTTTGAAAATTTCTCACTCGGAGCCTCCACGTGAAATGATTGAAGACTTGAAGGAGGTTTGTGGAGGTTGAAGCATGAAGTCACTTCGTTCAGAGCTGATGACCAGGAAGAAAAACAAGAACATCCGACGATGGCGATGATGATGGTAATGATGGCGATCATTATCATGTCTTGCTGCTGTCGAACATATTTTCAATTCATCAGAAACCAAGCAAGAAGTTGTAAGGAAGCGAACTTCTTGCGAAGGATTGTGGAGTTTATACAGGAGACTAGGAATGTACGTGTTGTACGTGGTGTGCGCCAGAAGCGTGCGTGACTTGAAGTTGTATGTGCGTGTGGAGTTGGAAGTTTGCTGCTGAT
Source organism: Hirudo medicinalis (assembly GCA_011800805.1). Lineage (NCBI taxonomy): Eukaryota > Metazoa > Annelida > Clitellata > Hirudinida > Hirudinidae > Hirudo > Hirudo medicinalis. The sequence continues at coordinate 37,040 of MPNW01000952.1, forward strand.
GAGGAGAGGCTCCACTGGTTTACATTTGATTCCATAGTAATGATGCTCAAAGGGATGTTAATGCCGGCGATGGTAACTGCTGTGATGATGACGATCAATGATGATCATGGTGATGCTTGAAGCATTACTCCACCGGTTCAGGAACTTAACTTGTCGTAAAAAGTTGTTGAGGATGGAAATTGTTTTATTGAATATTAAATAAAAATTGTAGAATTTATTCAAAATTAATTATTACTAACAAAGTAATAACTATTCAATAATTGAATTGTTTAAACAAGAATGTTGTGCACAACCATCTGTTAAAACGTTAATGGATATATTAACAAAGAATATCATCATCACCATCATTATCACGTGGCCTCCATTAATAAAATAAAAATCAACATCAAGGCATTGACTCATCCACTTTCATTGCGATTGCAAAGTTATTTCCCTCTGATGATGACGACGACGACGACGATGACTTTGATGGGCGTCACTCCAAAGACCATCAATGCTTTCAACAAACATGAAATTCCCAAGGGTTCACTTTCGTTATTAAGTTAAATCACCATCATAATCAACACAATCTTTGTCATCATCATCATCATCATCGCCATCGCCATCGCCATCGTCATCGTCGTCGTCATCATCATCGTCATCATCATCATCATCATCATCATCATCATCATCATCATCATCATCATCATGATCATCATCGTCAGCATCATCGTCGTCGTCATCAACATCGTCGNATGCAAAATGGTCACTGGTAAATGTCACCTAATAGTAATATTACTAATTAATGTAGCAATTCATTCATTTTATTTTAATAATTGGAGTTTAGGCCGTCATACCAGATTCGTTAGAATGTGCTTATATATGCCTAAAGTAATGAAAGTTATCAATAAACTGCCAATGTCATTTTGTTAATGTGTTAATTTGAGAACATTTTAGGTCATCACAATTTTTGTATCATCTTTTCAATGAATGAATGAAGCCAATCTAGGACGTTTAGATGGCCCATTATTCTTTTTGGACTTAAATTTGAATTTGTCCACTAGCTATTCATTGTTAATGAAATATTAATAATTAGGTTAATCCTAATATTATGCTTGCTAAATTATTTATGGAATCACTTATCGTCGTTGTCGTCGTCATCATCACTATCATCATCACCATCATCATCACCTTTATCATCATCATCATCACCATCATCATCACCTTTATCATCATCATCATCATCGTCGTCGTCGTCATCGTCATCGTCATCGTCGTCGTCGTCATCGTCATCGTCATCATCATCATCATCATCATCATCATCATCATCATCATCATCATCATCATCATCATCACAAAGAGCCATTAGATTTATCAAACGAATCAATAAATATAAAGATGGCTCCACAATGTGAAATGTGCATTGCAGTTGTATATTGAAGAGTTTTAAAACTTATTTTATCACATAATTCGTAAATTTAAATAAATAACAGCAATAATAATATTGTTTTTATTAATTAATTTATCGCGACACTTTAAAAGGCATTTTTAATTAATTTTGAATTTCTTAAAATGTTAATGGCACTTCACCTGAGCAAATAAATCTTGCAGAGTTCACAAATACATCCTCAGCTTAACTTTCATTATTCTTTCAATCGTCCAAGTGGAGAACATTTCCATGTGCATCCTTTGCATAATCAACTTTATTTAAACGCGAACTGTGTGAAACAATTTAAGCTGATAATACTTGAAAAACATTTAATAAATATTAGGGCTGCAGATCGCTTAATATTTTTAATCTCGATTAATCGGGCGATCAATTTTTTTAAATCTTAGATTAGCGCGTTATTAATTTTATTCATGAAACAATGTTCACAATAGTAGATTAGAAATAGTTTTTTGTGCTTCATTAATTCACATTTAGTCAGTTGCTGAGGCAAACGAGTCTGTTGATGATGTCTGGAGATGGAGAAGCACGTTTGTTATTGACAACTTGTCCAGAAAGGGAAAATAACCGTTCATGTGGCAAAGCCGTAGCTTGAGAAGCTAAGTATTTGAAGGCTTGCTTGACAACAAGGTCATGTGACGGCGCACATTTCCTCCACAATTCCAATGGACACAAAGCTTGGTCAATTTCTGTTTTTGCTCTATAATGTGCTAAAGCTTCTAGCTTTTGGCACATAACAGGAACCCATCCTCGACTTCGACAGGTGCCAAGGAAATCCGCCCCTACACCACATCTTGCGTCCGGAGTGGAGTTACACTAACTGCTGAAACATATGAAGCCCTTGGGGAAATATCGGGGACTGCCAATGGCAGCCCTTAAGTAGTACCATGCATTATCCCCAAGAGAGGATCTACCAAAGCTAGATCAGAAAAAGTTGATATCTTTGCTCGTCCTTCCCTGGTCCAGAATCATGGTGGGTATCGAACTCCGAACATTAAACCTCTTCCAGTGACTACTCCCACAGTCTTCGATTCTGGAAACGTATCCATAACATGTCCTGTTACAGGTAATGCTGGTAATTCCAAAATCGACTTACCTATGCTTACTATGCCGTCCAACGCATGTTTTTAATCACGCTCGGTCTGTTACACAATAAGAATATGAGAAGTAAGAAGCCAAAGAAAAAAACAAGATGTAAAAACAGAGTTATAAAACAAAAAATAGTTTAAAATAGTTTATAAATTAATACAATAATTTATTTTAAAAAATTTAAAAACTTAACGAGTTAATCGGCGCTTTAATTATTTTAACTGCACAAAAAACTAGCACGTTAACGCAGATTAATCTACAGCCCTAATATAATAAATGTACAAGAATTAATAAATAATTTGTATACAGGTCACTAGGATTGTTATCAGTAGATAACACATTAGTATTAATATAATGTTTTAATAATTTAAATTTAATAATAATAATTAATATTTTAATACTGTTATTATTGTAATTATATAATGATAATAGTAACAATAATAATGTATTATTATTGAATAATAATAATTTATTATTATTGAAATTATTATTATTAGTTATGTCGACATTGGCAGATATACACAAATATTATGTCCTCCTGAATAAAAATTGTAGCGATTGACTCGTCGTTGCACTGGTTTTCTGTTTGTACCTTAAATTTCCTCCTGATAAAGTGCTTTTTTGCGTAAATTTATTTTGAAGTTTCGGAATCCTTTTCAACACTTGCGAGCGACACATCTTTTGAAAAATGTCGCGAAAAAATACAAAATATGAAGAATTCGATGAAGCAACAATGGATAACTTGGCTGACAAAAATTTTAAAGTCCGTAAGGGAGATGATAAGAGAGGAGTTGCCTGGTTAAATCTGCAATTGGAGAGGAGGTGAAGAAACTACTTGGTATGGTGAACGAACTTAGTGAGGAAAATAATCGTCTTAAAGCACAACTGAGAGCCAACAACCTGATAATCTATGGGTTGCCAGATGCTGAAGTGGGCCAGCTGAACGGAGATTTTCGAAGAGATACGTTTCAAGCAGTTATTAATTGCTGCAATTCCAAAGCATAAACATCTGGGAGAACGGTATCCAGTCTGGCTACAGACAAAAAGTGGCCCTCGCACGATTATTGTCACCTTCACTTCAAAGATGGTCAGAGACAGAATCTATGCCCTGAATAAATCTTTTAATGCACAAGGATCGTCAAAGATCTTCATCAACGAAAACTTAACCAAGCCAAACTCAGAAATCTTTGCCAGAGCCAGAAAACTTATAAGGGATAAAAACATTCTTCAGCTTGGACGTGGAATGGTTATGTTTATTTCAAGAGAGGTGTAAATTCAGGACCAACTCGAGTTCAAAGTCTTCTTGAGCTGGAGAGATTTTGATTCCGTTTCATTTGATTTCTGAGGTTTTGTTTTCCTCTGATCATGGAGTCTCATTTTTCTTCAGAAAATAAGTTTTCATTTATATTTGACTCTGCTATCGACCCTGGCAACTTAGACTATGACCCTAGGGAGATTTTTGATGATGTGAATAAGACATATGTTACCCCTGAAGAATTAAGTTTGTCGACAGAGGGGTCATCGCCCATATTTTTCGTTTTTCCATGTAAACTGTCGTAATCTTCAAAATAAAGTATCTGACTTGCAAATCCTTTTGAAGAATTGTGACCCAAGAATAATTGCACTCACGGAAACATGGCTGAATGAGGACAGTGCTAAAAGCATTGAGCTGAAGGACTACGATTTCATCTATAAGTGCCATGAAAGTAAGAGAGGAGGCGGTGTTGGTTTATTCTGAGGCAGGAGAATTAAATTTGTGAACCTTGATGGTAGTTTAATAAACCTGGCTGCAACAACTTTTGAGTTTCTGTTTGTTGAATGTGAAAAATAAAAAGATTTGATTGTTGGTGTCATCTACAGACCTCCCAATATAAGACGTCCAGATTTTTGTCAAGAACTAAGTCAAAAGCTGATAAAAAAATACAGATGCATTTTCTTGCTAGGGGATTTCAATATCAACATTATAGACCAGAACACAAACACATCAGATTTTATCAACATGCTAATTTCCTACTTCCTTCTGCCAGTATTCTCAACTCCATCCAGAAATGGTCTTATATCAGAAATTCATCTTGCATCGATGATAGTTACACCTACCATCCGCTGTGTCATTCCATAACAAAAATAGTCATGGATGACATATCTGATCATCTACCAATGTTTCTCTCATTAAATCTTTCTTCTGTCATTGAACTTGGGAACAAACCAGTGAAACGCTTTAAAAGTCCAAGAATTGATTGCAATTTTGACGAGTTATTGAGTGAGATTGACTTGTTGGATGTCACTAGGCGTCTGGATGAGGATCAGAATAATGTGACGTCTGCTTATCAGTCTTTCATCACAAGATTTCGCCAGAATTGTTTTCCGATCACGTACACCTCGAAATGACTACTGACTTCTTGTAGGAAAAAGAACATCTTGTATCTAAAATTTATCAAGAATCCAACAGATCTCAATAGACAAAAGTTTGTATCCTATAGAAATAAATTCAAATCTATCAAAACAAAAGCCATCAAAGATTTTTATTCGTCAAAATTCAAATTACATCAGAGCAATATGAAAAAGACTTGGAACTTGATTACACAACTACTGAACAGGTGCAGATCTAAAGTGAATACTGAAATTTTAATTCCATCGATGATAAGGATTTAACCTCCCCGGGGGACGTCACAAATGCATTCAACAAATACTTTGCGAACATTGGCCGTAACCTGGCACAACAAATCCCCATTCCATCTTTAAATTTTGAATCTTACTTAAAATATCTTTCAATACAGTCGATGAGTGTTTCTCCGACGCCCCTAATGAGATCATGAAGATTGCTACTCAGATGAAGACATCTCATAGTTGTGGCCTTGACGAAATTGATCCGATCCATGTTAGTGCCTGAATTCCATGTATAGCTCAGGTGTTGTCAGACCTAATTAATTATTCCTTGTCCTCGGGTATGTTCCCTGAAAAGTTGAAATTTGCCAAAGTAATTCCAATCAAGTCTGATAATATACACATGATCTCCAACTACAAACTTATCTCGATCTTAAACTACTTTTCAAAGTTCGTTGAGAAAGTAATGCATACGAGGCTCTACAAATATCTCAGTAAATTTTCAGTAAATTGACCAATTCGGATTCAGAAAAGGTCACTCAACTTCTACGGCACTGATGCACCTGAACACCAAGATTGCTAAATCAATTGATCAAAATAAATTTTCCATAGGCGATTTCCTGAACTTGGCAAAGGCATTCGATGATGTCAATCATGCCATTCTTTTAAGAAAATTGGACTTTGAGGCATCGCCTTGGAATGATTCAAAAGCTACTTATCAGATAGAACAAGTTCATTTTTAGAATTCGACTTCGCTGGTTCAGGATATCACCTGTGGCGTTCCCCAAGGCTCCATTCTGGATCCACTTCTTTTCATTATTTACATTAATGACTTGTGACATGCTTCAGAGTTCTTCGATTTGATTTTATTTGCTGAGGACACTAATTTGTTCTGTTCAGGCATTAATCTGCAAACTTTGACTACAAATATTAATATTAACTTGACCATCCTGTTTGATTGGTTCTGCGCAAATTAACTTTCTGTAAATTTAATAAAGACCAATTATATCTTATTTCACCATAGAACTAAGGCCGTCTTTGATGTTTCGCTATTTTAAATGGTATTATTATTAATCGTGTTCCAAAATGTAGATTCTTAGGTGTTTGGCTGGATGAACTTATAAATTGGTCTGATCATGTTAATAATAAAAACTTATTTCTTGTATATTATTAATGACTTGTACAAAATTGCAAAAAACAACGGAGTCTTATCTAAGATTGGATTTTTTAATGACCTAAAGACTGCACTTTTGTTATATAATAAGCTTATTTATCATATTGTAATATTGTGTGGGCATCCAATTATACTTCAAGGTTAAATTCTCTTCACATATCACAGAATTCGTATCCTCTTTAATATTCCTCCCTCGTCGTCCTCCAAGCCATCCTTTTACGAAAATTCTATTTTAAATATTTACCAAATAAATGACTTTCTGACTGCTTTCTTCATGTTCAGATATGCCAACAATATATTGCCTGAATCATTTAAAAAAAAATTTTACACGTTCATCAGAAATTCATTATTATGGTTTGCGTTTTTCGGACAAATATAGATCTGAAGCTTCTCGTACCATGTTCAACAAATTTTCATTGAAATGTTCTGGCCCTCGCATATTTTCTTCAATTCTGCCACCATTATATGCTCTGAATCCATATCCATATCCATATTCAAAAATTCTTACAAATCACATATTTTAAGTAAGTGAAATCATCTCATGTGGAATTTCCGTAGGGCATCTAATTTCTGTTTGAAATTTAACATTTTTGCATTTCTGATTGCTTCCTTTTTTGACATTCGGCTTTGAACAGGCAGCCCATCAGCGAGAATACCCTTCGGGATGTCCTTTTGTAAAAAACAAATGTAGCGATTTATAATGACCATGGAATATTAGATGAATTGCTCAATAAACTGAAGAAAAAAAGTGTAAAATATTGAAACGTCTCTTAATTTAATTTTTAAAATTTGTTTTTAATCTGCGATGACAAGATGACAAAATCGACACTTTTCAAGTTCTATTAATTAGTACTTCTCCCGTATCATTTTCAATAATTGATATCTCATAATTTTAAGACATTATCCTATTCTAATGTGTGTATAAGGCTTTTGATAATTTTTGTAACTTTTACGAAATTCGTTAAGTGATGCATCACGACTACGATCTACACTTTACGATAGGCACTTTTCAAGTTAATTAGTACTTCTCCGTATTAATTTCAATGATTCGTATCTCAAAAGTGTAATACATTATCCTACTTTAACGTGTGTAAGGCTTTTTCGATAATCTTTCCATCTATTACGAAATTCGTTAACTAGTGAGCCACTATCTGCGATGACCTCAAAATCAGCACTTTCCAAGTTCTATTAATTAGTACTTTTCCAATTTCAATTTTAACGTGTACATAAAGTATTTTTGATAATCTTTGTAACTTTGGTGAAATTAGTTAACTGAGAAATGCCCTATTTAACATCTGCCTAACATAAGCTGACATCTGCCGAGTAATTGTATAATCTTCAGTAACTTGAAGCCTGGTTTGTGTAGACAACTGCTTTAAATTTTGGCTTTACCTTTACTTTGATTGAGGTTTGAGTAAATAAGTTTGAAATATGAATTTACGACATTGAACGCATTAAAATTGCGGACTCCCTTTGATGACAAGATGTTAGCTAGGATGAGTTGCGTAGATAAAGGATTTAAAACGTCAGAGAACGAGTTAATGATTTCATTAGGCAGGTAATTAAATGGTCGCCGAAAAAGTGCAGCTTGTCACCAGTGGAACACTTTGCCTGCAGTAAAGGATGTGATAGTGGGTTCTCGATGATGTGAAAAAGTCTGTAATAATGCAATAAACAAAACTATTTTTTTTTTTAGCAAAGGCGATGAGTCGGAGATATTGATAAGTGTCAAATTCGAGGCGATGTAGTCCGCTTCTGTATGACAATGCTTTCGAACTTGGCATGGTATTTTCAAAGGTTGGATGTTGTTATGATGGTTCCAAAGACAGGTAATATTTAAGGACCTATATGTGCAATAAGCAGTTAATTTCTGGACTCTTGAGCGAAATCATTTGAGTAGCCGTATTCTCATTGTTGTGAAGCAAAATTTCAAATTCAGCTGTTAAAAAGAACATGGTAGAATCAAGAGAATAGAGTGAACGAAAT
>MPNW01000953.1:4376-23190 GCA_011800805.1 Hirudo medicinalis
GATCGAACAGGCATGCGAATTATCTTGAGGCAATTATTGAGGCGACAAATATTAAGCAATTAGGAAAAAATTAAATAAACTATTTAGTTTATAATTAACAACAATTTATGCTGATGCTGATGTGAGTGACGATTACCTGGTTATGTCGTAAACGAGGAGTGCACCTGCTGCCCCCCTGTAGTAGGACCTTGTAATGGACCTAAAGGACTCTTGTCCAGCCTGTAAAGTAAAAAGTGTGACAGCTAAGGAATTCTAATTGGACCATTAATAGCAATTAAAGAAATTAATTGAATTAATAATCGTCACATGAGAATATCGCATAAAAACATTCTCCGGGCATTCATCACTTTGGATGGTCAGATGACAAAAAGCTCTGAGAAGGTTGATTAATGACAATCACACATATTATGAATAATCATAAGGTGATTCATTATTCCTAAAGATACTCCTACATCAGTGCGGTCAACCAACGTAATGAGCTATTGGTCGTTTGTTTTTAACAACATGGAATATCCTCGGGTATTATAATTTCAAGTATTCTCAAAATTTGCTTTTTAGGACCCACAAAGCAATGAAACAATGACGACTTCAGATGACTGCTTTTAGCCAACTGCATTACAAAGGAAGAATTGATAAACAATTTCTTACGGTGTCCCAGATCTGAAGTTTGATCTGCTTTCCATCNATGATGAGGACTTTTTATAAACAGCTGTTATTTTAAGGAAAATTTAGGTGTTACTATTAAATCTAATTGCATTCATAGAGAACTTTATAATTCATAATTGCTGCTATTATTATTAATTGATTTGCAATATTTAATTAGTATGTTTTTGTCTCAATTTGTTGCAATGAGACCAATTTCTCTTCGTAGGGACTCCAATAAGTCGGGGCAATGTAACTGGCAAAGCCAGAGTCGTCACCAAAGCTTCAGACTCAGATCTTTTCGAGGTCTTACAGCAATTTATTTAAGTAATTATTAGTTAACGTGGCGTTAAATAATAAACTAACGATAATAATAAAAAGAATTTGTCACCTAATTGTTTAAAATGTTTCTCTCGTCAAGAAAGGAGAGATCATTGTCACCTCAATGTTCGAGGAGTCCTGGTCATCTTGCCTTTCATTCATCGTTGGCATCATCACCGAAACTGGAGGATTGCTGTCGCCTGGTTGGCATTCACTTGGCATTCACTTGGTGATTGCAATGGCCGTCCGTGAAGACGCGATGTTAAGCTTATCGGATGCACAAGATGATAAAAGCTATACATAGCTTGCTTAGTCTTATCATCAACTTTATTGGATTGAAGCAAAGAATGAATCGCGCTTAAATTGACGCATGTCATCAAAATTATGAACGACCCCTCATCAAAAACTTGCCTCAAAGATGATTCTCTTTTCCTTAAGGTGCTTGACATAATTTATCGACGGCCCCTAAGAAAACGTCACCAATTTCAAGATAGTTATCTAAACTCACCTTCTTTGTATGCTAAAAGTATCAAAACAAAATTTAACTTCTAATTTGTAAATATGTTGCTGCAATGCATCTCACTAGGAGCCTCATTGGCACGCAAGTACGGACTGCCCTGCATGATTGACGCCGAGAACGCAACCAGGATTCTCAAAACAGGTAGGACTGGTGCCAGTACCGACCGACACGATATTTCGCCCGGATATGCTCGGTTCATCCGACTAGTAAGATCAGTTTCGGAAAGGAACAGCAGTTAAATTAAGTTTGTAGAACCTAAGCCACTCTCCTTGGATAACCTACCTATTATCTCACGATCGAAATCCAATTGTAAATCTAGTAATAAGTTACAAACCCAGTGCAAGTCTTGCTTTTAAATAGTCATTCTTATTTAAGTCTTGTTCTCAAAACGTCTCTTACGCTAACAGGCGACCTCATCCAACTGAACGGACACGATGGGACTGCCCAGAGAATGTCCGAAGACGAAACAGTCACCACTTTCACTAGCAGAAGTGAGAGCTTGACGAAACTATGACGAAGACAATTCCAACGTTGACATTTAACTACAAGCCAAACACTGACAATACAATGAACGAGTTGTCTCCTACACTTGGGTTTTTTTATACCGAGGGCAAAGCTTTAGGGGGGCTGATTAGCTTATGGTGACTGGCGAGTGGGCAGAGGTGTGCAAACCTCCCCAATGCTTGACTCGAATCGATATTTACAGATTAGAACATCGAGAGCGAGAAACATACGACGATGTCGAGCAGGTCGTAAAGTCCGTAAATCCATAAGCGTATCATGATTGGAACCACAGGCTCAGACGGATATCGTTCTTTGCACGAACTCAAAAAAAGAAGGGCACCATTAACGCATCATTGCATCCACCAAAAAAAACACCTCTAAACTAGCTCCACATTCCACACACCTGCCCACCTCAGCATCACAACAGGTGATCCTCAATAATTTGTGCTCAGATAAAAACACTTTCCAACCAAAGAACAAATCACCAATACATTCTCGAAAGTCAAAACTTGCGAAGAATGCCTGAGTTTGCAATCAATTTATATCTTATATATATAATATATATATATCTTATATACATATATATATATATATATATATGTATATAAGCAAGCACACATTTGGCATAATTTAATTCGTAGTTCAGAAAAAAATCAAAAACAATTCGTATCCACGGCACGTTAAATGCATGAAGCACAAAGCACGACAGCCGACAATTGCATGCCTCGAGACTATTAAAATATCCTTTAATTGAAATCAAACAAATCCTTCGAAGCGTTGAAGGTTAAGAAAAAGAACGGCAAGGTGACCCGTCCTTTCGACCTTGAATACTTTGACAGCAAATGTCAGCAGGGAGCAAACCAAAGGTCAAGAACCAAGCCCCACCAATAGGATGCGTTGATTTAAGATTCCATCACACAACAGCAAGCCAACTAAAACAATTGATTGACATCATCATCAACAGCACACATCAAACTATTACCACTATTACCACCATCATCATCATCATCATCATCAACAGCACCTTTAAATCCTCGAACATAAATTGACTTGCAGATTGGGTTGGATTGTAATTAAATAAAATAACGACAACATTCGGCCTCGTCAGTCCACAGGGTCTCGCACGCAAGCACGCACACAGAGGCAACACTTCTCGCTTCGTGGGTGCGTTGATCTGTGGTTAGGGGATCATGTAGCCTTTAGCAGCAGCTCCCAGACTGGCCCGACCCCCCTCCACCGGACGTGAGGTTGGCATTGGCCTGGAAGTGCTGGGGTCCGATCTTTATTCCGTTCGCCTGTGGAGAAGATGTATGAATTGGTTGGAGATGTGATCATGAAAGCGTGCTTAACGATGACAACGAGCACTAATGACATTCTGCAAGAATTGACTCCCTTCTTAATTGAAAGAGAATTTATATCATCATCATCATTGCAATTACATTTACCTCTTAACAGCCACTCATTAATGACATTGTTATCGTAATTGGTTGGCAATGACGACGACAAACCTCGTTGTTGATGTCGAAGACGCCTCCTGAATTTTCTGGTAGATCTCTTTGGCAGTGTTGATGAATGCCTGCAGAGTCAGAATAATCGTAGATACTAACTAAATTAAGGACAAACGCTGAAAATTAATCAATCAATCGGAAAAATTGGTCCAAAGGAAGGACTTGAACCCAAAGTCTTTGAGTTCATCATGCTGTCTTTCAACGTAAGCACGAATAAATCTATTGTAATAGAATTCAACTAAACATAAACTAAACAGGACTGATCCGTGTCATCCAATCCTCGACAACCGAATGTACAGTTAACAACCTATCCGAGCAAGAGGTCATCACGTTACCATAATTTAATGCCAAGGCGAGTAATTATAATATTATAATGGAAGCAAAGAACGATCATAAGACAACCCACCTCTTCTACATTGGACGCAGTCTTGGCCGAGGTCTCCATGAAGATGAGACCGTGCTCCCTGGCAAAGGCTTCCCCCTCCTCCCTCTTCACATCTCTCCTTGCCTCCAAGTCGCTGGAGAGGACGATGAAATGGAAATAATAATTTTATGGCTTTGGCAATGTAATGATGTGAAGATATTCAGTGTTCAAGCCCCAGAAGCGTTATCTCTTTTGTTCTTGCTTTGGTACAAAGCTTGTCAACTCTAGCCAGTTGAATGACAATGACGTCAACAAAGACATTCCAAGCATGCACGCAAGCGTCATCCAATTCAAGCTTCTTTCAAATTCTAAAGACTAATGACAGTTCCTCGAACGTTTCAATTGAGAGGCCGATTAAAATCAATGCTAACCATTACAGCCTGATAACCATCCTAAGCATCAACAGCCATTTTGCTGCCATAAGACATGGACCTCATTGCATTGTCAACTCATTGCATTGACTTCGCTATCTCATGTCTTGTATTATCATTAAGCTATGACTCGGCCCCAATTTGCCAAGAAACCTTGGAGCGTTATTGTAATTAATCCATCAATTAAATATTCACCACCTCTTGTTGCCAATGAGCATGATGACCATGTTGGAGCTGGAGTGCTGCCTGGCATCTTCCAACCACGTCGTCAGGTGGTTGAACGTGTCTCGTCTGCCAAAGACAAATTAAAAAGGTATTTCAAGGAATACATAACAACACTGCTTAGCAACATCATTCCTGAAGTGATTGACATGCAAAACTATTATTATGCCAGGACTTAATTTGCATGCATGAATTTATTAACACGAGTGCTAATTTATACTAAGGCTGATTAATATAAATGCATTGACTGATGAATTGATGAATTAATCACATTAATGCAATTAAGCCACGTAACCAAGCCACATGTGGTGAGATGCAAATGCTTGGAAAGTCCACTTTGAGAACATTTCTAATCATTGCTAAGAATGCGTCAAAATGTAATGATTTTCGGGAGAGTTTTTAAAATTTTTTCTACCCGAGGTAAGAAAGGCCTGGCAAAAAATTTGCCACGAGCCAAAAGTTTTTTGAACTTGATTGACAACTTTGATAAAATTATCAACCACTGAAGACACATTCCCTGATCGAACAGGCATGCGAATTATCTTGAGACAATTAACGAGGCGACAAATATTAAGCAATTAGGAAAAATTAAATAAACTATTTAGTTTATAATTAACAGCAATTTATGCTGATGCTGATGTGAGTGACGATTACCTGGTTATGTCGTAAACGAGGAGTGCACCTGCTGCCCCCCTGTAGTAGGACCTTGTAATGGACCTAAAGGACTCTTGTCCAGCCTGTAAAATAAAAAGTGTGAGTGTCAAACAGCTAAGGAATTCTAACTGGACCATTAATAATTAAAGAAATTAATTGAATTAATAATCGTCACATGAGAATATCGCATAAAAACATTCTCCGAGCATTCATCACTTTGGACGGTCAGATGACAAAAAGCTCTGAGAAGGTTGATTAATGACAATCACATATATTATGAATAATCACAAGGTGATTCATTATTCCTAGAGATACTCCTACATCAGTGCGGTCAACCAACGTAACGAGCTATTGGTCGTTTGTTTTTAACAACATGGAATATCCTCGGGTATTATAATTTCAAAATATATTCTCAATTCTCTATATTCTCAAAATTTGCTTTTTAGGACCCACAAAGCAATGAAACAACGATGACTTCAGATGACTGCTTTTAGCCAACTGCATTACAAAGGAAGAATTGATAAACAATTTCTTACGGTGTCCCAGATCTGAAGTTTGATCTGCTTTCCATCTATTCCAATCATCCTGGCTCCGAACTCGACACCTGGCATAAAATTTCAAATACAAAATATGAACAAAGCTCATTATTGAGAAAATCAAAATATTAATATGAATTTAACCAATGGTAAGATCGTGCACAGGTTGAAAACGCTTGTCCGTGAACTGAAGAAGCAAACATGACTTGCCAACTCCTAAATTCCAAAAAAAAAATACTCTTTTAAAATGAGCTAATCCACAAACATCATCACTGCCAAGTCATTGAGTGCCTAATCAACACAATTAAAGTTAACTGCTTACGGTCGCAAATTGAAACAAAGACGCATCTAAGACGTAACAATAACCAACCCGTATCACCGATGATGATATACTTGAACAAATACGCATAAGACATGTCTCCCGATATTTAAGACGAAGATCTCAAGAAATGTTCGAGCCGATTTGCTAAAGATTGCAAATATGGGAAACCAAGGCAATATAATAGAGCAGCAGGTCAGAACTTTATGTTTTGTCACTCGCGGAAGACGGCTACTGCGCCTGTCGTAAACGTATTAACATTTACAATTGTTTAACATAATTGCCATGTGAAAATGCGGAGTCGCTCCGAAGAATTGACTTCCAATTACATATTAAATAAAATTTATACATTAGTAAAAAATGTATGCACAAATATTGCGTGGCTTCAATTTCTAAATGATCTTAATTTAGCTGCGTTTTCTAACCTTAACAGAAATTTGCTGTTGATTCTTGTTCTTTATAGGTTTTTCGCATAATTATCAATTTAAACTCAAACACTTATGTTAAAAAGATGATGCAAAACGATCTAAAATTCGTCTAAAGGCTTTTAATTGGTCTAAAGGCTTATAATTTTAACAGAACAAGGATACTTATAAAAATTAATAATTTAAGAAAACTTCTATGAATTTAGCTTCTCTTATTTCTAACCCCTTTGCCAAATTTGACTATTAAACGTCAAAATTATTAAAATATGTTGCGTGGATAGCTAATAGTAGATAAGGTAGGATAAAATTATTTTATGCACACATTTGTTAATTTAATCAAATAGTGAAAAAAAATAGTTGATTTTTTGTTTTATTTCGTGAAGCTCAAAGATATAATTCGAAAGCTTTAATGTCGTATCTTTGTTTGCCATAAAGCATTTGTTGTGTTTACGTGCTTCGCCGTGCCGTTGGTGATTATGAAAATGGAGATAAATACGCTTATTTTGAAGTCATTCATTTGTGATAGGCCTTGTGGATCAATCTTGGACTTAAAAATTTTTTTTCTAGAAAGTTCGGTAAGCAACTTTCTTTTCTTTTTTTAAATTTTTAGGTCTGAACTTTTTAAATGACAATAACAAATGATATATAGATTGAATACCAAAAAAGGGTTTGATATTTGAAAAGGATGGATGTTTACTTTATGTTTTTGAATTAGGTACTTTTAATTTCTGCGAAATTTTTCTGTAGTTAATATCATTTAGATATTTATTATTATTGTTACCTTTAATAGTCATATTGATTTATAAGTTAAATAAAACTATGTTTAACGTTTTTTTGTTTGCAGGCCATTGCAGCATTTGCAGATGATTTCTATGTGACACAAAATGGAAGAAGAGTCGATGAAAGAGATGAAGCTATTCTTGGAGAGGCTTACAGGTTTCATCCAAGACTTGTGGGTGGAAAAGGAGGCAAGTGACATGTATTCTGCTAACACCTTTGTCAAGCTGACATGTTTATTATTCATGAAAAGAGAATATTAATGAATTTGTTTAGTCACTAAGATTAATGAGCTATATTACCAGTCAGGAATTAACTATTTTTATGTAACATTAGATAAATTTATTTTTCTGAATTAACTTTCGTTTTGATAGTGGCTTGTGCGTTTTGTCAATAATGATAATATTAACTTTTGTCACATTCCTTATAATTTCTGTTCTCCCAATCCCAGGGTTCGGTTCTATGCTCAGAGCGTTGGGGGCTCAGATCGAAAAGACGACGAACAGGGAGGCTTGCAGGGACCTCAGTGGGCGAAGGATGAGGGATGTCAACAATGAAAAGAAGTCAGCCACTTGATTAATAAACCAATATATTTACATTGTTTATTCATTATATTGCTCATTAAAATGTAATAGTTAACTGGTACTTAATGACTGAAATTCTGACCTAACAGAAATAAATTTAAAAAAATTAGTTATTAGTGTCAATAATTATTCAATAAAATCTCCATTGAAGCTTTTCGTTGATGACTTTCAACTAATTCCTGATTCCAAGTCAATCAACCGTTGAATCCAAGAAATGTAAATGTAAATGTACTTCATTTATATAGCGCCATATGCATAGCGTCAGAGGCGCTTCTTGTCAACCATTTATATAGCGCTCCTTCCCAAGGGCGCTTGCGGCAGTGCAGGCTGGGTTTCGAACACGACACATTACGACTGTTGCCATTACCGCCGTATGCAGGAACGTAACCCATTCGGCCAACCTGCACGCCACAAAGAAACCACAAAGATGTCTTGAAACATCACTATCATTACTTTATCACTACTACTATCATCAAATAACTTGAACAACATTATTATTGGGAAGATTTATTTAAGAATGGCAAATGTCCCTTAATAAAAATTAAAAACAGTTAATAATGCTATTAATGGACCTCGCGTATCAAGGCTGTTGACGATAATTTGGCGATTCGGATTCCAGATTGAAGGAGTGGATCGAAAAGGCTCCGGAGAGAGAACGACTGCAGAAAGAGAAAGAAGAGGAAAAGAAGAAAAAGAAGAAGAAGGAGGATGCCAAGTACTTCTTTGACAGCACTGCTTATGACCAACAGAAGGAGAAAATCAGAGAGGATTTGGAGGATGCCATGAAGCAAGGTAGTTGCTTAGTTAATCAAGGTAGTGATTACCTAACCAGTTCATGTTAGGTCTTTGAGTGCTAACAATTTTAAGTTCGACTCATTTGTCGACGGCAAGAAATTTCATTACCGTCAAGAGAATTCGATAACAAATATCATTACCAACATCGCTTAAATGTCTCAAAGTAGTGGCATTTCCTATTGACAACGTTAAATAAACTTAGTAGTGCCACAGGAGCATTATAGTATTACTACAGTCTTTAAGCATATATAGAAAATAATTAATTATAATAATGATTTTAGCAACAATTAAATAATTAATTGTAATAATAATTTTCTGCACGAAAATACATTTGCAATTGCTTTCTTATAAATACACAGTTCCAGGAAAAAGTCCAGTAAAAAGGAAAGCAAAAGTAGACATTGATCCTTCGAAGGCAAAGATGTGGTTCGGGGATGACTACGAAGACTTGGACAGTGACGACGATGATGACGAAGAAGATGAGGTCCCATCAAAATCCAAGAAAGCCAAGTTGGAATTGAAAGAGGATGACGTGTCGGAAAGAGTCCCCGAAGAGAGGAGCGTGGAAAAGGAAGAAAGACCAGATCTTGTCAAAGATGACGACAAACCGAAGGATGGTAATGAGGTTCCTGAGATCAGCAATGCTGAACAAACCGAAACCCCTCCGACAGAAACAGAAAAGATAGCAGACGATTCCCAGGTTCAGAACCAAAGTTCCAGTTAATGAAAAGCCATCGAGACACAGTTTGCTTACAGTTCATTTATTTCCATGCAGAAAACTGTCTTTGCAAAAACTGCTGAATGATATTACATTAAAGGAGAACAGCAACGTCAATCACAAGTTGTGATTTCAAAAAATAAATTAACTATTGATAAACCCCTGAAAGTCTCTTAAGTTTGTCTTGTAAACTAATCACTCCTCGTCATCCTCCGCCTCCAATTGGTCGATCTCCGCCATGATCTGAGCCTTCCTTCGGAGTTTCTCCTGTTGTTCTTTCTCCAACTTCAGGGACTTGTTTATCTTCAGCTGCTCCTCCATCTCTTCGATCTGCTTCATCTTTTTTCGAAGGGATCTGAGTTTCTTATGCCTCTCGACCAGCCCGAGTCCCGAATCGCCATTAGTCAAAGTCAAGTCCGAGATGGCTTCCGTTAATTTGTCGATCTGATCTTCTACCTCTTCATTGTTTTCCTTGTCAGTTTTCTCCTTCTTATCTCTTTTCTTGGCCCTCCGCAGAGCAGATTTCGAGGGCTTGTCCTGGGAGGATTTTTCTGGCTCTGGTGCCAGTCCCACTGGTAGGGTAGGTTTGGCCTTCAGCCATTGGACTCCCCTGCATTCATACCTGAATAAGTAGAAAGGATCATAGATGAGATAGTTGCAAAGTTTGACACAAATGCATTTTACATTGGGGTGATTTAACTATAAGAAAAACAGATAAGTTATATGAATCTCCATCTAGTCAGTTCCATAAAAAAAACCCCTTGCTTTAAGCAACTTAAGGCCAAATTATTATGTAAACAAATCAATAGAAACTCTTTCAAAATGATGAATTTGATAGAAAGCAAAGATGAATTAGACATTAACAAATGCTCTTCCAACCTTGGCATTTCCTCATCAGGGATGTATCCCTCCTTTACTTTTTTGGCCTTCCTCCAAGTTCCATCGGGTCGCTGAGTGGCTGGGAGGAACAATTCTCCTGTGGATTTTAAATAATTTATTATTAAATATGAATATAATATATGGCTCATATTAAGTCAGGAGGAATTATCAATAGAATATGCTATGTTCCCAGGTGATATACCACAACTTAATTAAGAAGCACATTTTAAAGTGAATCCTAATTCTTAAATCACAGATGCGTTTTCTGCATGAGTGGCTTTTTTTTAATTTGCTTTCTTCTTGCAATGTTGATAAAATGAAAAGGGAATTGAGACAAATCAAAAGTAAGCCTCAAACAATTATTCAATTTCAATAAATAAATGCATGACCTAATCGCTTGGATCAAAGCGATTAAATTTAATATTTTAAAGTCACGAGGCTTCGTAAGCTTAAACATCACATGATATTGACGCATAATGTGGCACGAATGCTCAATCCAACCTAATCTACCCCCGATGGGATTCTAGTGACTACCAACAGTTTGTTTAAATGTGGGGAAAGATCCTTAAAGCGGATATATAAGTGGGCGTAAAATTTTTTAAATTCCTTTCTAACCAGTCTTATCATCTCTTATGACTCCAGTTCTTTCTACAGACTTATTCATTTTCGCCCAGAATTTATAAATTGATAAATAAACATTGATATATTTTACAACTACTCTATCATTCAATTTGACTGTGAATCGATTTATGTAATAAAATTTTAAAAATTTTTATATATAAAATTTTTTAATTATATTACAAAATTAAATTGATAATAAACCATAGGTTTTATCAAAAGCACTGCACTAGTTTCTGAATTTAAATGACAAGATGCCAAAACGTTGTTTAACTGGATTGCGAAGAAATTGAAGAAGGAACTTCTAAGTGTCATAAAATAACAAATAAATTAACAGGAGGCAATGGTTTGGTCCATTTTAAATTTGTTGTTGAATTACATCTTAAATTTTCAAGATCCACAAACCAATTTGTAAACATGCGTTTTAATAAAGCAACGCCTTTTGACCTTTTTGCTTGTTTTTCGAACTTTACCTCTTAGCTGGAAGTAAAAACTCCAGTTATCGTCACTTAGATGTTTTTGGCTTTGATGGCAGCGTGAAGAGATGTTGAGGAATGAGGGTGGGATGCTTCCGTTTATAAGCCAAATGAGAAAAAAAAACGTTCCGAAAGCTGCTTAGTCTGAGGCAATTTCTGTCGTTAGATATCGAGAATAATGACAAAATCCCGAAAGTTAATAATCATCGCTTACGTTTTTACGCTATTGGCCTTCTTGGGGTTCGCCATTGCTTTTGGGGCTCCTTACTGGACTCATTTCATGGGATACAGTTACGGCATTATTACTTATTGTCATGAAAACGAATGCTATTTTAAAAGTCATGGTAATTTTTTTTATTTTTAAGATGACTTCGTCTTTTGATTGGTATAATTGGTTTATAAGAATCAAAATAAAGAAAATAAAGGATAAGACTGGGATAATGGTTCATTAAATACAAATTTGCAGTCGTAATAATATTATTGCCATATTTTGTTAAACTTCGGCTAATAGCTTTTCATCCTCCAATGATACTGAGTCCTATTATCGAATTCTTTGTGTTTATTAACTTGTTTTAATCAATATTCTGGCATATTTATTTTTAAAATTATATTTCTAAAGTCTTTTCTTCTTTCTTTCTTTCTTTTTACAGTTTTCCAACATCCGAGGAATTTCGTAATCCCTGGTCTGTTCATGTTGGGATTGGTGTCGTGCTTTGCAGCTGTCGTCGTATCGTCCTTACTGATATGTCGCTATAAATCCAAAGGATATAAATTCTGCTTTGCCTCTGGAGCTCTGGGACTTCTCTCAGGTTTGTCCCTGATGCTTCTCAGTAAATTAGTACAGGCTTGGAAATGACAATTGGATTGACCCGGCAACGGACACATGCATATCATTCAAGATTTATGCTACCCTTTCGTCAAATTCTTGATGAAAATTTAATTTGTTTCAGATAATTATGTTAAGTTTTCATATTTAATTACATAAAGTTGTCGTAATTTAACAATTTTTGTTCTTTCAGTTGCTGCCGTTGGAATCACAGTGATTATAATAATTAGCGATGCTTTGATTGACAAATCACACGGACACCAAATTGAGTGGACTTTCTTGCTGGCAATTTTAAGCATTGCCTTCGCGCTAGTGGCCACCATTCTATTCTTGGTCGCTGGTTATAAACAAAAACGTAATTATTGACACTCTGAAATGATCAAGAATTGTAATTTCTGATTTACAAGTAAACGATCAATATGCAGATTGTATGCAACACATAACTTTTGAAGCACTATATACATAACATACTAAAATTTGAGTAATTTTCACAACTAATTAGATGAGATATGGCCAAAAAATGAGTACTTTCTATTTTGGACTGGGTGCACAAAATAGTGTTGACGTTGCTTATATGGCTTTCTGTTTCTTTTCGTTAGAATCTTGTAACCAAAGTCTAAAATTGCAAACCAAGTTACTCGCTCTGTTAATTAGATAGGTTATTACTATGTCATTATTTTTACTAAAAGCAATATTATTATTTACCAATCAAGATTTCAGTATTTTCGATTTTTTGTTAAATCTCTTTTTTTTTTTAAATAATTTTTTTTTACCGCAAAATGTGGCCCAGTAACTTTTTTTATCACAATCACCAGAGCATGATGGTCTGCTATCCAAGGATTAGTCAATGATGTACGCCTTTTAGTGTTCGGATGATATTCTTTGGTTTAGCAGGTACCACTCCAAATTTGAAGAAATGTGAAGAACTGTAGATCGTCGTTATATTGCATAACTATTATTAACACATACGAAGTTCAAACAGTGTAAATTCTCGTTAAAGTTGTTATGCATGCCAACATGATTTCTGTTATTGCATTATACATTTTAGCGTTTCTCACATTTTTTTGCAAAAGACATTCTTTAATTGACAATTAATTATTCAATTTCTGACAAGTCAATACGTTTATTGTGGTCTTAATTGAAAGATGAGACACTTCTCTTAAGTTGGAAAGTTCCAGCTGATTAATTAACTTAAATTTCGAGAAAAAATAACCATCGAACGAAGTGTTAATTAAATATTAATCATAACAATTGTCGTAGTAAATTATTGGTGGATTAAGTTTCTAAAAGTAAATGATTTTTTCGATTAATCCCTTACTAACCCTTATGGATGCTTGGCTTAATATAGACCATTAACTTATTTTGATCAAAGCCGTCGAAAAGATGTAAAATTGCAGCTTTTACGTTTAAATGAGAAGCGACAAACAATTTGGATAAAAATTCCGAGAGACATTTTGTTGTTTGATCTTTAATAATGAACCAGCATAATTCCTGATGCTAGAAGCACTTGTCATTTTGGAGTGGATTAGGAATTATGAACTGCCCTGGGATACCTATAGAAGCCGTTGCTTGTATCGAAACCGAACACATTGTTAGGATTATATTTTATTGTTTAATAAATTAATAAACAATTATCATTTGACAAATTATTTCTCATCAAAATGACATCCTCATCTTAAATGTGCTGCTCATTAGTGCCAAGATTTTGGCAAAAGACTTTTCAAATGAAGGCCTGAACGTTTTGAAGAGTAAAATTAATAGCAACTCCAAAGTGCAAAGCGTTGATAATGATAAACATGTGATGTGCTTTTTGAAGTGCTTAGCTGGAGATAAAACTCCTCTAAGGATATATTTTTCTTTTGAATCATGACCCAGTCGTCTGCTACGATAGTATTGTTCGCATACATTTTCGTGCTGTTCGGTTCTTTAGGTTCATTCATCGCTTCGGCATCTCCATATTGGTTCACCAATCGGAAATTTAGGATTAATTATGGAATCTTCACGTGCAGTACCGATAAGGAATTTTCATTCATGCCAGGTGACTTTTGTGGATGATTATTGAAATTTACAGTATAATATTATTACGATGCAATATATTATCATAGTGATTTAATTCTTCTTAACCAATAAAAAAAATGGGTGATTTGAAATGTGAATATTGTTATCACGCGTGACTTATTATTACAATTAACATTATGATTACAGTCATAATTTATTACAGACATTACTTAAATGCTATCATTACAAAGCAAAATATTAATTTTGATTTGTCAATTTGGATTCTAATATCACAATTGGTGTTTTTGTTTTTGTTCAAGGTCCACTGCTTATTTTCATAATCCCAGAAGTCATTTTGTATGCTCTTGGACTGGCGCTGTGTTGGGCTAGTGCAATCGCATCCTCTATTCACGTCTGTTGTTTTAAATCAAAGGGGCACAAATTATGTAACATTGCTGGATACCTTGGTCTAACATCAGGTTTGAATCTGGCTGATCTTAAATAGACGAATTTATGGAATGATGCCAAAAATCTAAATTCAATCAACAGTAAAATATTACTTTGTCAATTTGTATCTTTGCATTCAGTTATCAGCTTTCTGGGTTTATTTATGAAACTGTACCCAAGATTTAAAGGGCAAGAAATAGGGTGGACTATAATACTTGCCATCGTCAGCACTTTGGTCATACTTGTGGCCTCCATTCTACACCTGGTTGCTGGAAGGATAGAAAAGTCAAAGAGTAGAATGTCCTGGAGTTGTCTTTATTGTTTTCCCTTCATTTGTTGAGGATTTTCCAATTTTAGCTAAATCTACCTAGGATATATTGGACTGTAAATATTACTTGACAACATTTACTTTGGTGCTATTTACATTTTGTGGTTGTTATACTTTTGTAATAAATTCATTTGATGGCATTCAGTTATTACAATCGTAAGTACTACAGTGTTATGGAGTAATCAAAATTATTGAATAATAAAATAAAATGGATTAATTGATTCTTCTGCATCATTCACAGGTGTCATATTTCAGAACATTGAACTAGCGGATGTAATTTAATTATTCAATAAATAATATCAATAATATGATTAACTAATGCAACAAACATAGAGAAAATGTTAAATCATGATAATAATGTAGTTCATTTATATAGCGCTCCTAACAAGTAGTTTATGAATCATGACATTGTGTAAGTCTGGCCTGGCGCCATCTAGCGATACAAATCAAGACTGCTGACCGCCATTAAAGTCCACTTTTTTTTAGATAGATTCAGATTTTAAAGATACTATCACATAGTCAGCGTTCACACCGACGATCATGTCATGACTTAAGAGAGGGTGAGTTGTTCTCATACCACCGAATAGAAAGATATTTGCTCATCGGTTAAGATCACTGTAATACTTCTGGGAATTGGAACATAAACATTTTTTATTCGATCAGGATTATCAGGTCTTAAAACAATTTGACAAAATGCAAAACAAAGTTGCACAAAATAACGCTAAACTCATGCCTGTTAGATTAAAGTAATCAACAACAACACAGACAATGACGACGACGACAACTATAACAACAACAATAATAATATTAGTAATAATAATAATAATAATAATAATAATAATAATAAGAGAAGGTGAATAAATACAGGGATTTGCAAATAGAGGTGCAAAGAATGTGGAGCGCCAAGACATACATTATACCTGTAGTGATTGGTGCTCTGGGGACAATGAACAAAAACCTCACAAGAAACTTAGAAGAAATACCAGGCAATCCATCAGCACATCAGCACATCAGCGCCAGAAGGTGGCCTTACTCGGAGCTGCCGCAATCCTAAGGAAAATACTAGGTTGAATCACTTTGGACCCTGGCAGGGACCTGGATTCAACCAACACCAGTTCTAGAAACTGTGAATTTGACCGCGAATTCATGATGATGATGATGGTGGTGATGATGATGATGATGATGACGACGACGACGACGATGATGATGATGATGATAATGATAATAATGATAGTAACAATATTAATAATAGTAATAGCAATGATGATGATAACAATATTAATGTGTCTACTCAATCAACAAGATAGTATGCTTAAGACAATCTCCATATTCTGCTTCATGAAAATACATCCTTTCTCTGAAAGTTCCACCACCACAAGGTCTTTGTTCGAACAATTGTTGGAAGTTTCAGTGCCTTTTCCATATTGGATTTCAGTGAAATTTCATCTGGATTTGTGACGCTTTACGAAGCTTGCCAACAAAGGTTGTTTTGTTGAGTCCCCTCAGCAATTTTAATATCAATAAATATCAAGAAATCGATGGCAATCGATGTCACCTGTCGTCTGATAGCTAGCCTAGGCCGCAGCTCTGAGTCAACTGCGTGCCATATTGGATTGGACTGATGCAAACGAGGCTTTCGTGACTGGACCTCCAAGTCTCAAAAGATATTCGACTCGAGGATAAGTTACAAGGTTTGGAATAAAGCTTGCTTGCCCAAATGTTGTTAGAAAGGTTTTGTGGATCTGTGGAGCGTGTTGTTTGTTCTGCTTATGTGTCCTTGCTATGTGGCATGTTCGGATGCATTTCCGCAGCTTTTCTTCCATTTTGGTCTGAGTTAGGAGGTGGAACGCATGTGGGTGTTTTCACGTTGATCGAGAACTATTACCCTTGGATAATGGAGTCACGGAAAATACGTGAGATTCTATCTCTCTCTAAAAAAGAAAGAATTTCTATTTTATATATTTCCTGATATATAATAAACATGTTCTGTTAAAATATGCTCCCCATTTGGAGGAGACAGCTTTCTCAGTTATACGCTTGCACTGTTTTAAGTACGAAAAAAACTTTGTCACTTTGATATATAATAACATGTTTTTGTACTTCTTTACTTTAATCTGCGGTATATCGGTCTTCACAATGAAAGCTTGTTCTCGTATTGATTTTAAATCGCTGATGAAAAATGTTTAGGTGTTTTTAGGTCTGTTTGGGTCAAGTCTAAAATAGAATGGGCCACAGGTATTTCTTTCATTCTTCATATACAAACTTTTTTGTTCAAATTAAATTTCTGTTCAGGGGAATTGGTAAATTTACTGAATATTGAATGATGGATGGAACAATAAAACAAATTTATTACATATTTTATTTTCAGTAATTTGCTTTGTAAACTTAACTTTAGACGTATTTACGTAATTATCATTAAAGATTATTATGGATTTTCCACCTGGGTGTATGGATTGGGATTGGCAATATGCTTGGTAAATGCCGTTGTATCGTCCATACAAGCGTGCTGTCTTAAATCCACAAGTTACAGATTGTGTTATGCCTCTGGATGTCTGGGACTGATTTCAGGTTCGTCAGAGAGACTAATGTTATATAAATTATCTGAGTGTGACTTTTAATAACATGATTTATTCTAAATTAAATTTTAAATAACGTAATGTCATTCAAGACCAGCATAGTTATCATGTTAAGTAATTTGGCACAGTTTTCATGAATATTTTGCTTATTTAATCACTTGTTTTTTCAATTCTTAGCTACTTCGTTTACGATCACAATGATATCCTTTGTCATGGATATGGAAGATAAGAGGATGGGTTGGGCTTTACTGCTCGCATTTCTAAGCACTGTGTTCATATTTTTGGCATCAAGTCTATATTTGATTGCCGGGAGAAGTCGTTACGTTTATTCCAGTATGCCTTCCAATCATCCTGACGAAGTTCTCTGACAATTTGTCAATTTCTCGTTATTTGTTGATTTTATAATTATAACATTTTTATAAATCATAATTTCTTGAATTTTGCTATTTTTGATATTTTTTGCTAAGAGAGATTCGGGATTGTTATAATTTAATAATAAGGTCGGCGGCCAGCCACATCTAAGAAATTAAACTAAACTCCCATCAATCAGACATGCCGTGACACAAAATCAATAAAAGTAAAAAATGAAATATCTCAAACAAAAACCCACTAGCGAAATAACATAACAAAACCTTTAATAACAGACGTATGAATTCAGACATTATATCTCCCCTTGGAGAATGAATTTGTTAGAAATAGTTAATAGAATATCAACAGATATTACTAATTGGCGTGCAAGTTGGACGAATGGGTTGCGTTTCTGCTTGCGGTCTTAATAGCAACATTCGTAATGAGTCGTGTTCGCAACCCGCCAGGGAGCGCCTCGGGTAGGGGCGCTATATAATGGTAGATCGATTAAAGAGTGCCTTCACATCCCATAGTGTTACATAAAGCACTCAAAGGTCGGCTAAATACAAATACAAAAAAAAAGACTAAATAATAGCTATCAGATTCGACTATCACCTAATTAGCCGCAAATCAAAGTTCGTCAGTTACTGAGTCTTGAATGATTACGCTTTAGGTTTTATGTAGCGCTTAATTTATCCAAACAACATCAAAATAAATGATGAATAGATCAATGAAAGTGTAAACAATGCTATAATCTTTTTTGCATGACGATCGACATGCAAGCCCTATAGCGACCCACCAGTGCTGCTTCAACCACAAAAACATAACAAATTTTCAAAACATTCAAATGTTCATAACCATAAGTTCATGACTTCATGGGTACAAGCGGTACAAAAAGCTAGCTGTTTGTAGGTGGGCCCAGGTGTTAGACCGAATCAAAATATAGGCATTTATTGAATCCTAAATCAGAGGCGTTTCTGAAACATCACAAATTGTGA